>ML254552.1:0-76557 GCA_005239495.1 Nicotiana undulata | reverse complement strand
TACCTAATCCCTCAAGCTGAGGTTAAGCCAAACACTTACCTCGGCTCCAAAAATTGCAAGTGAAGCCTCAATCACAGCCTTTCCTCTCGAATCCAACTCCGAATCGGGGATATCTAGACATAACGGATTTATTAACATCAATAAGTACCCAATAAATCAATTTCTAAGCCAAGTTATGCATTTCCTAATATTCTTCCAAGAAAACTAAAATTTGACCCCAGGCCCACACGTTTAGATTTTCGAAAATTCGTGAAGGAATCAATTACCCGGAGTCTAAGGATCGAAGTTATGTAATTTATTCAAGGATTGATGGCCTAACATGGAAAAATCACTAAATCCTCAAAAACTCTAAAGTTTACTACCTAATTCTATAATTTTTAGATGATTTAATTGTGTATTTAACTAAGAATTAGTGTTAGAATTAGAGGTTTTATGGGGTTTTACTTACTTCTTACAGTGGGTGGTCGTGGAAGGTGATGCCCCAAGCTTGGATACTCTCTAAGGGAGTTTGAAGATGGAAGGAATGAGGAAAACCCGGAATTTTGGACATTTTAAGTGGGCTGCAAACAGGGGTTTTCGCACCTGCGAGAAAAAGATCGCAATTGCGGAAAAGGGCCTGGGACCCTGGGCTCGCACTTGCGGGGTTAGGAGTCGCACCAGCGGTCCCGCTCCTGCGGAATTTTGGTCTCCCCTGCGGAAAGGTCACACCTGCGATGGCCTGGACCGCACCTGCGGTCTCGCGCCTGCGGACTTTGGGCAAGGGGCTAGGGATCGCACATGCGAGGCTGGGACCGCAGGGGCGGTCCCGCACCTGCGGCTGGGCAACCGCACCTGCGGTCACACCAGCTGTTGTGCACCAGCAGTGGTTTTTGCCCTCGCACGGGGTCCGGGAGGCAACTAGGCCCACCCGAGCCCCCGTCCAAAAATACCAACAAGTCCCAAATCATTAAACGGACTAGCTCGAGCTCACGGAACACTCAATACAACGCTAAAACTCAAAATCAGCCTCCAAAACCCCTGAATTCAAAACTTAAGAACTTTGAAATTCTAGAATTCACTTCAACGTGCCGAACCAGCCTAAACCACTCAGAATGACTTCAAATTTTGCGGATAAGTTATAAACGACACAACGGAACTATTCCCGGTCTCGGAATTTCACTCGGACCTCGGGAACATAAAATCACTTCTCAAGCCACATTTCAAATTCTTTAGAAACGCCACAAGTTCATTAACTCCGTTGTTTCCTCACTTGGACCCGAAACCAATCAAATCAAACCCGTTTTACACCAAATCTCACAGATAGGACAAACAACATATAATAAACTTGTTTCGGACTCCGGTACCATAACACGGGCCCGGTAACAAGTTTTTCACATAATTATTCACTTTCACATTCCTTTATTATTTTCAGAAAACAATTTCCTTTAAAAATATTTCCCGAGCTTGGGGCCTCGGAATTCGATTCCGGGCATACGCCCAAATCCTATATTTTCCTACGGACCCTCCAGGACCATCACATCACGGGTCTGGATCCGTTTACCAAAAATGTTGACCAAAGTCAACTTTATTCAGTTATTCAATTCAAAAATCCCATTTTTATCAAATTTTCACATGGAAGTTTCCCGGCTTCCTGCCTGGGTTGCGCACGCATATCGAGGTGAGATTAACGGAGGCTTTCGAGGCCTCGGAACACAGATTTAGCTGGAATTACTCAGGATGACCTTTTGGGTCATCACAGTGGGGGTGCACCTGGTGCGGGAATCATAGCACAGGAACCTTGATGTTGAGAACCACCAGAAGCTCGGGGGCAAAACCTGGAAATATGCCCTAGACCACCGCAAGAGTAACAAGACCTCTGCTGTTGAGACTGCTGGCCCTGAAACTATCCATGTCGACCAGAATAACCACCCTGGAAGCTCTGAAGCGGCGGTGCACTGAGCTGGTGGTGCACTGCGGGATACCTGGAGTGCTGACTGAATGGTCTAGGAGGATGACCTCTGCCAAAAGAATCTCTTCTTCCAGATGAGGCACCACTGAATCGGCCAAAATGACGAAGCATCTTGTCAGACCCCTGACCACTGACTTGTAATAAGACCATTTCAATCCGCCCAGCCACATTGGCTGCCTCCTGAAATGAAATATCAGTACCTGTCTCCCTGGCCATCTGTAGTCTAATCGGCTGAGCTAGCCCCTCAATAAACCTCCTCACTCTCTCTCGATCAGTGGGGAGTATCATAATAGCATGTCTGGCCAAAGTGATGAACGGGGTCTCATACTGTGTAACTGTCATAGAGCCCTGCTGGAGATGCTCAAACTGCCTCCGAAGATCCTCTCTCTGGGCGACTGGAAGAAACTTCTGCAAGAACAACTCGAAGAACTGAGCCCAAGACAAAGATGAAGATCTAGCTGGTCTGGTCAAGCAATAATCCCTCCACCAAGTCTTGGCAGGACTAGAAAGACGCAAAGTAGCAAAATCGACCCCATTGGTCTCCACGAACCCCATGTTCCGAAGAACCTCATAGCAACTGTCTAAGTAATCCCGGGGGTCCTATGATGGTGCACCACTGAAAGTAGTAGGAAACAACTTGGTGAACTGATCCAATCTCCATATGGAATCAGCAGACATAGTTGATCCCTCAACGGCCTGTGCCATAATACCCGACTGAGCTACTCCAGCTGTCTGAGGTGCTGGAGTCTGGAACTAAGAGCTAACTTCTCTAGCATTCGGGTGGCAGGAGTCTGGGCCCCTCCCCCAGCCTGAGAGACGGCTGGTGCTCTAGGAAGTAGATCGGCCTAAGCCACGCTCTCCATAAGGCCCACTAAGCGGACCAGAGCATCCTGAAGTACCGGGGTGGCAATGAACCCCTTTGGGACCTGAGCTTGTCCAACTAGGACTGTCTGAGTAAGAACCTCCTCAGCAACCTCCACCTGAGGATCCTCCACTGGGGGTGTTACTCTAGGCTGAGCCTTGGCCCTGCCTCAGCCTCTAGTACGAGCTGCAACGGGAGGGTCGGGCTATTGATCGGTAGATGAGGAAGCACGTGTTCTTGCCATCTGCGAGAGAATAGAATAGAAACTCAGTTAGTATTTAGAACTCAAATCGCACGACAGAGAAGAATAGATGTGATGTTATTCCTAACTTTGCAGCCTCTAGGGAATAAGTACAGACGTCTCTGTACCGATCCCTCAGACTCTACCAAGTTTGTCCGTGACTTGTGAGACCTAGAAAACCTAGAGCTCGGATACTAACTTGTCACGACCCAAAATTCCCACCATCGGGACCGTGATGGCGTCTAACGTTGAACCCGCTAGACAATCCAACGTGACTATTCAGTGTATATTATCCTTAACTATTAATCGTGAACAGATAAATTACCAGATTTGCGAGAGTTAAATTTTAACAGACAAAGCATAATATAAATGTATTCCATTACAATACTTTACGAGGTTGCACCAAAATCAAACCAAAACCCAGAAATAATGGAGTCACAGCTCATGGACAATCTAAGAGTAGTACACATAACAGTCTAAAAGAAATAATAAATCTATTTCTGAAAGACTAAATACAGAAATAAAGGGAGTGGAAGGGGGCGCCAAGGCCTGCGGACGCCTGCAAGACAAGCTCAGTGTCTCCGGGTGGACTGAAGGAATCCTCCTAGCTCAATATCCACAAGGTCTTGTACCGGGATCTGCACAACAAAAAATGTACATGTGTAGTATCAGTACAACTGACCCTATGTACTGAGTAAGTGCCGAGCTTAACCTCGGCGAAGTAGTGACGAGGCTAGGACACGACAATTAATACAACCTGTTCAATTTAATAATATACGGAAGAAAATAACAACAGCAGGAAGTAAACAGTTAAGTACAAGCATCGGGGGAAACATGCTGGGGAAAAGGGATAACAAATAACTGAAATAACAGAACAAGACAACAATTTAGATATCAAACTAACAACCGGAATTAACAACACAGAGCAAACAAGTGCACGACATCACCCTTTGTGCTTTACTCTCATCCTCACCAAAACAAGTAAATAGAAACGGCACGGTATGACCCCTCGTACTATAATATCATAACATAGCACGGAATGACCCCTCGTGCTAAAACATCATAACATGGCACGAAATGACCCCTCGTGCTATAATATCATAACATGGCACAAAATGACCCCTCATGCTAAAATATCATAACATGGCACGAAATGACCCCTCGTGCTAAAGCATCATAACATGGCACGAAATGACCCCTCATGCTAAAGCATCATAACATGGCACGGAATGACCCCTCGTGCTTTACACTCTTACTCACCCAAACAATATCAAGAACATCAGTTTGGCAAAGAAATCAACAATAAGAACTATAAATCATAACATCCCGGCAAGGGAATAAGAACAGAAATAATACCGTCCCGGCAAGGGACACAGCTATAACCTATCTCACCCAAGTGTATAACTTAACAAAATATTCCTCAACCAAACAAATACTAAACAGTATTCACAACCAATAATTTCCATCAAACGACTAACCACCAAATTGAAATTTAATCCATAACACAGTAAATATCAATGAAACTCACGAGAATGCTTGAAAACAACATATAGGTACTCGTCACCTCACCTATACATTGAACATGGTATAATCACGTCGCAAACAAGACTCAACACCTATTCCCTCAAGCTAAGGTTAGGCCAAACACTTACCTCGACTTCCACGATCAAAATCAAGCCTCAAGCACCGCTTTTTCTTTTGAACCCGACTCCAAATCAATCGTATCTAGACATAATTGACTCAATAACATCAATAAATGCTAAACAATTCAATTCCAATGCTTAATTATAGACTTTCTAACATTCTTCCCAGAATCCAAAAATCGATCTCGGGCCCGCTTGGTCTAAACACGAGGTTCGGACCAAAACCCGATCACCCATTTACCCACGAGCCCGAATGTATAATTTGTTTTGAAATACGACCCCAAAACGAGGTCAAATTCCCAATTAATCAAAAAGCCCTAACTCTACCCAAATCCCTAACTTTCTACCCTTAATCTCATGTTTTAGGCCTAGAAATCTAATGGGTGTTGATAAATATTGAAGAAAATGAGTCTAATATTACTTACCTATGAAGTTATGGTGAAGCTTTCTTCCAAGAATCGCCCAAAGTGAAGTGAAGAAGGAGTTATGAAAATGGGGTGAAACCCCGTAAGTGTTCTGTTATTAGACTAAAAATTTTAACTGGGCAAATTTAGACCTATGCGATCGCGATTGAGGAAATGTGATCGCAGAGATGACTGATTCCCACGCTCCGCGATCGCGACTGCGCAAATGCGATCGTACAGTGTAACCTCTACCCAGCCCCCCAATCTTTCTAATCCTCTATGTGGTCGCAGCTAATGCTATGTGATCGCATAGTGCTACAGACCCCTCTCCTAAAACTGTTCTATGTGATCGCGAAAGACCCTATTTAATCGCATAGTGCATGACACCAGACATCAAAAAACTGTACAACACCAGATTTGTAAGCCTAAATTCACCACGACGCCTATCCAAAACTCACCCGAGCCCTCGGGGCTCCAAACCAATTATGCACACAACCTCAAAAACATCCTACAGACTTATTCGTGTAATCAAATCACTAAAATAACATCATAAATAACGAATTAAACCCCAAAATCCATGAAAATTTCCCAAAACTTCTTAAACATTAAACTTTGCATTTACGGGTCCGAATCAGACCAAATAACTTCCGTTTCTTACAAAACTTTACAAACATGACATAAATATTATATCGAACCTGTACCGGGCTCCGGAACCATAATACGGGCCCGATACCACATATTTCACATATATTTACATTTTCAAAAACCTCTTATATTTTCAGAAAACAATTTCTTTCAAAAATTCATTTCTCGGACTTAGGACCTCCTAATTCAATTCCGGGAATATGCCCAATTCCCATATTTTCCTACCGACCCTCCGGGACCGTCAAATCACAGGTCCGGGTCTGTATACCTAAAATATTGACCAAAGTCAACTCAATTTTCAACACAAAATTATCTTTTTCCTTAGTTTTTCACATAAAGGCTTCCCGGCTACACGCCCGGGATATGCACGCTAATCGAGGTGAGATAAAAGGAGGTTTTCATAACCATGGAACATAGAATTAGCAAGAAATGCACGGGATGACCTTTTGGGTCATCACACTCGGCCTCACTCAGTCATCATCCTCACAAGCCACTCGGGAAACTCAGTACAAAACACGGGGACTCAACCCAAAATATCTTTCATTATTTATAAACAGAATGATAAACATGAATAAACACTGAACAGGTATAAGTCATGACTGAGATTATATTTTCTATCAAAAACGTGTGAGAATAGTAGGAAAATGTTGATGATATAGTACTAATTTTTTTAGATTCGGAGCAACTGTAGACAGAGTCAAGAGGCAAAGCCATCGCGAGCTAGGAGTTTTGGCCGGTTTGAGGTAAGTAACGATTGTAAATCTAGACCAGAGGGTATGAAACCCCGGTATTTCGTATTGTTTTGATAAATGAGGTGACACACATGCTAGATGACGAGCCTATGGGCGTGCATCGGTAGGGATTATGACATGGTCCGTCCCGTGGCGACTATTAAGCCGCGTATTTATATGAAATGCTATGAAATTCTGTATTTTAGAGATTGATACTATATTTTGGACCGTATGCCATGTTTGGGGCCTTGTGCCGACCTGTTTGGACCCTCAGGGGTATTTTTCTACTGTTCTCACACTGTTTTGATAGAAACTATAATCTCAGTCATGACTCATACATGTTCACTATTTATTCATGTTTATCATTCTGTTTATAAATAATGAAAGATATTTTGGGCTGAATCCCCGTGATTTGTATTGAGTTGCCTGAGTGGCTTGTGAGGATGATAACTGAGTAAGGCCGAGAGCCGGTTGTGAGAATAGTGATGGATCGCGATGCCCGCCACAACATTATATATCCATCACTATCCTCACAACCGGCTCTCGGCCTCACTCAGTCATCATCCTCACAAGCCACTAGGGCAACTCAGCACAAATCACGGGGACTCAGCCCAAAATATCTTTCATTATTTATAAACAGAATGATAAACATGAATAAAAAGTGAACAGGTATAAGCCATGACTGAGATTATATTTTCTATCAAAACAGTGTGAGAATAGTAGAAAAATACTGATGATATGGTACTGATTTTGGTAGATTCAGAGCGATTGTAGACAGAGTCAAGAGGCAAAGGCATCGCGAACTAAGATTTTTGGCCGGTTTGAGGTAAGTAACGATTGTAAATCTAGACCTGAGGGTATGAAACCCCGATATTTCGTATTATTTTGATAAATGAGGTGACACACATGCTAGATGACGAGTGTGTGGGCGTGCACCGGTAGGGATTGTGACTTGGTCCGTCCCGTAGCGACTATTAAGCCGCGTATTGATTTGAAATCATATGATATTATGTATTTCAGATATTAATACTATACTTTGGACTGTATGCCATGTTTGGGGACTTGTGCCGACCTGTTTGGACCCTCGTGGATATTTTTCTATTGTTCTCACACTGTTTTGATAGAAAATATAATCTCAGTCATGACTTATCAATGTTCACTGTTTATTCATGTTTATCATTCTGTTTATAAATAATAAAAGATATTTTGGGTTGAGTCCCCGTGATTTGTACTGTGTTGCCTGAGTGGCTTGTGAAGATGATGACTGAGTGAGGCCGAGAGCCGTTTGTGAGGATAGTGATGGATCGTGATGCACGCCGCAGCGTTATATATCCATCACTATCCTCACAACCGGCTCTCGGCCTCACTCGGTCATCATCCTCACAAGCCACTCGGGCAACTCAGTACAAATCACGGGGACTCAACCCAAAGTATCTTTCATTATTTTAAAACAGAATGATAGACATGAATAAACAGTGAACAAGTATAAGTCATGACTGAGATTATATTATCTATCAAAACAGTGTGAGAACAGTAGAAAAATACCCCTGAGGGTCCAAACAGGTCGGCACAAGGCCCCAAACATGGCATACAGTCCAAAATATAATATCAATCTCTAAAATACAGAATATCATATGATTTCAAATCCAATATGCGGCTTAATAGTCGCTACGGGACGGACCAAGTCACAATCCCTACCGGTGCACGCCCACACGCTCGTCATCTAGCATGTGTGTCACCTCATTTATCAAAACAATACGAAATACCGAGGTTTCATACCCTCAGGTCTAGATTTACAATCGTTGCTTACCTCAAATTTGCCAAAATCCTAGCTCGCGATGCCTTTGCCTCTTGACGAGTCACTCTGAATGTATCAAAATCAGTACCATATCATCAATATATGTTGAAAGAACAAAACACAGGCGAAAAGTATCAAATTTACTATAAAATCCCGAAATTGGCAAAATCCAACCCCCTGGCCCACGACTCGAAATCCGATAAAAATCAGAACACTAGAATGTTTATCATCTCACGAGTCTATTCATACAAAAATCATCAAAATCAGACCGCAAATGGCCCTTCAAATCCCCAATTTATGCTCTCCAATTTCAAGCCCTAATCTCCAAATTTTCCCACTAAAACATGATTAAACAATGGAATAATTGCCATAAACACGAGATACTAGGTCCAAGTAGCTTACCTCACTGAAAATACTTAATGCCCCCTTGAAATCACAGCTCAAAGCTGCAAAATCCGTCAAAAATGGTGGAAAAATGACCCAAACCTCGTGAAGGCATCTATTTATAGGTTCTGCCCCGCGACGCCCGCACCTGCGGACAAAACCCCGCACTTGTGGCGCTGCACATGCGAAAAAACCCTCGCAAGTGCGGTTTTCACTTAAAACCCAAAATCCGCATATGCGGCCTTCTTCACGCACCTGCGGGCTCGCATATACGAACAAACTTCCGCACTTGCGCTTCCAAGCCAGGCTGCCCACTTTCGCATCTGCGCAAGGCCAACTGCACCTGCGGGCATCGTACCTGCGGCTCCCCATCCGCAGGTGCGGCCACACCAGAAGTCATGCACCAACAGCAACTTTGCTGCATTTTTCCAAGTTTAAACCTCCCGTTGACCATCCGTAATTACCCTGAGCCTCTCGGGCCCCTAACCAAATATGCCAACATGTAATACATCATCACCCGAACATAGTCGAACCCTCGGAACCCTCAAAATAACATCAAAACGCCAAATTAAATTCATAATTTAAGCCTAAGGATTTCTAAACTTCTGAAACTCGCCAATGATGCCGAAACCAACCAAACCACGTCCGAATGACCTGAAAATTTGCACACACATCCCAAATGACTCTATGGACCTATTTAACTTTCGGAACTTCACTCCGACCCCGAATAGCTAATTTTCCACTGTCGACCGGAAATCACCAAAAAAATCCAATTTTTGCCAATTCAAGCCTAATTCTACTCTGGACCTCCGAACAACATTCCAAACACACTCATAAGTCCCAAATCACCTAACAAAGCTATCTGAGCCATAAAAACCACATTCTGAGATAATTTATCCATAAGTCAACTTTCGATTAACTTCCAACTATTAAACCATCTTAAGAGACTAAATGTCTCATTTCTCACCACGACCACTCTGAACCCGAGCCAACCGAACAAACACAACATAAATGAGTTAAACAGCTATCGCGCCCCTTTTTTCCCCTTCGCAGCGGAAGTCAGGGTTTCGACATTCATTGGGACAATTCGTTTTAGGAAAGGGGTACGGAAGTTGAAGAGTCGTCACCCAACGGATTTAAGGTGCGTTAGGGAACCTATTGCAAATAACTCATGTAAACCGGTTTGTGTTACTAGAGATTTGGGTAAGGGCTTGAAATTACCTTGAGGGGAAGGTGTTAGGCACCCCTCGAGGTCCACAACGGTGGGTCACGGCCAAACATATTTTGTGAATTAGTTATTTAACAAATAAAGAAGTCCAAGCACACGTGTGTATAAAATAAGGGAAATCCTAAGTTTGTTAGCCTATAGGATCACATCTGTACAATACCTGGTAATCCTTCCTCAACTAGAGGGGTTACACGTGGCATTAACGCACAGGTCATCATATTCTTTTACTACCCAATTACCCTCCCCTTTGCTGTAATATAAGCAATTTTTCATTAAACGAACTCCAAGCGTGCATTACCCGTCCCTTCCTTTTGGTCCTGGAGGTGTTTAGGACCTCTAATTTTAGGCAGTTCTAGACTCTCCTAAGGTGTTTAAAAGGAAAAATCTAATTGACAACAAAGAACAAACAGGACTGTCAAGTAAGAAAACAATTAAAGGGCTCACGTTTACCTCCACAAAATAAGCAGATAATTAGCACGTCTCAACCAACAAGATTTCAGATGTTTCAGAAAGGTCCTAGAACCAGATATCTAGGTGAGCATGACAAGCAGAGGATATGAAGCATTGTATTAAGGCAAAGCGATACAAACCCGATCAGTTTGCCTTTTGATTTAAGAATCTGTTGAATCTGGGCAGTTCACAAATAAGCAAAGTAGAGTTTTACAATTTTTATAAGGATTTAATTACCTACAGGCTTGCCTAGGCGTGGATCGGAGATAACCTATAAACATGGTATCTAGATGCAATCAGAATCCTGGAAATCAATTAAAGGAAAGCAAATTGTTTGAGTTTTATTACGTCCTATAAACATGCTTGTCCAGTTACTGAACATCACGAAACAGAATTCATACATATTTATCCTATAACATGGTGTCTAGGTATTGGGGTTTCCTTTAAACATTCTTATAGACAGGATGGTTACTGATTTATGTGATGTAGACATGGTTTAGAGGGAATACAAATACAGCCCTAAGGCAGGATCTCTAATGCACATAAAGAATGTACGTTTTTATTAGGCGAAATTACAGCAGTAGCTTAATGACAGAATTTCTAGGTGGTCATGACCATGCAGAAGCACAAGTATGTAACAAATGATACAATGAGCCTATAACATGTTTTCTGGTATGCCAAACGAAACAAGTAAACATAATAATCCTAAGGCATGATTTCTAATGCAAGTAAACATAACAACCTAAGGCAAGATTTCTAATGCAAGTAAGCATAATAAACCTAAAGGCATGATTTCTAATGCAAGTAAGCATAATAAACATAAAGGCATGATTTCTACTAGTTTTCCCCAAAAAACTTATATAAGAGTCCTGCCCCATTTACTAATTTCCCCAATATCTGTTTACAAGGATTATTATTATATGCCATAAATAAATGAATTGCATAATAAATAAAGCTATGATATAGGGAGCCTGTAGAGGCCCAAAGTGAACCTGGAAATACCAGGCCTTCCAATAGTCCAAGATGTCACAATCTCAAAGTGTCCCATGAGGTATCCTGGTGCGTCAAAGTTCCCAAGGGCCTCAGGGACCCAGGGTAGTGCTCACACCAAGACCACTTTAAGTGGAGAAGTGGTAATGTGCAGTGTGGAAGGGCCAGCCTCAGTGTGCCAGAGTTTGGAAGAATCTCATGGATTCCTAGGCAGTACACACACTGGAGGGGCAGAACTTAAGTAATCTAAGAGTAGAAGTGAGAGTTCTTGACATAGTTGGAATAACTTAGGAAGAACAGTATAGAGGGAAAAAAAATTGGAGTGAAAAATGTATTTCAGAAATGGAAACAGTTCTTTAAAAAAAAGTGTTAATAGTTCCCAGTCTCAAAAACTTAAAGTTCCCAGATTCACATTTATTCATTACTTAATTCTAAGTGAAGCCAAACAACTTTACATATAGGGATTCAGGGGGGTTGGGAACACAAGACACTTGAAACAGGAGCATATAAGGAGGATAAGAGTGAGAGCATATTGAACAACAAATACACAGAACAAACGGGAGTTGATTGGCAACCAGCAACCAAATTCATAGCATTAGAACACAAACTACTAAACAGAGTACTAACAAGGAAATCATGCTTGAAATTAAGTGGTAATGCCAATTGGTACAACATAGAGACAAGATATGGGAATAGACATGTTGAAGACATGGGTCTACTACACAGAATTAGTCATGCCAATTGGGGTTAATCAAATAAATTAGGGGTTTGAGATATTAAAATAAGCATGCTGGTTGAAGCAAACATGAAGAGTGGAACTTAGACATGCTGATTAAAACACTGAACAAGAGAGGGTGAAGCTTAACCATATTGATCAAAGCAGTAAACATGAAGAACAATTAAGTACATAAACAATCAAACTAGTGCAGAAGGAGACATGGATTAACAGATATGGGGTAACAAAGAGCACAAAGATTTAAACTTCAGATTGACATTGAGATAGGAACATACCAGTTAAGGAAACAATGCACAAAATAGAGTGGGTAGAACTCCACAGTCTAGCCTTGGCTTTCAGGCGGCTAGACAAGCAATGAGCGCAAGTAGCAGAAAGAGAGATGAGAGAAGTTTGTGTGTGGGTGTGGGTGTTTTGAACTATTGTTCGTGTCTTTGAGGGGTAAAATACGAGTGTATAGGGAAGTAGAGCAAATAAGGTAAAGAGAATCAGAAGTCAATCAATTAAGGACAATCAAATAACCACATAATCAATTCACATAAGGGAGTCCGGAATAGACCCCTTAATTAGAGGTAATCACTTTAATGGTCACAACAAAAAGGGGGGTTAATTAGGGTAGGGAATCAAAATTATACCAAATAGGGAGTTAGTAAAATATCCCAAAATCATACGGACGACTAATTAAGGCAAGTGTCGTCAATTAAAGTTACAAATAAGATCTGTGCACACAGATTTTAACAGAGTAAAATAATAGGAAATAA
The DNA here is from genome assembly GCA_005239495.1 of Nicotiana undulata. NCBI lineage: Eukaryota > Viridiplantae > Streptophyta > Magnoliopsida > Solanales > Solanaceae > Nicotiana > Nicotiana undulata. The sequence continues at coordinate 63,739 of ML254552.1, read as the reverse complement.
TCAGTAGAAATCCCCAAAGAATATTGATTTTGGGGAAAGAATTACTCAAATTCTTTACATAGGAATCAACTAAGTAAAACCTCACAGAAATATAGAATTCATCAAAAAAAGAAGGTTCGAACCATTAATAGAGATTAATTAGGGCAGAATTCCAAAAGCATACTGAATTTAACAGGGAAAATGTTTAAGTTCAAAAAATGGAGTAAACTAATACGACTGGTATCACATAAATACCCAAAGTATCAAAACAAAGTTGAATAAATCAGTATATCACAGAATCGACTAGGATTTGAACATTCATGAGAAAATTAGTCAAGGTGATGAAGGAACAGTTAATTAAACACTGTGAAGTTTAGAAAAATCTTCGAAGAACAGTTTGAGATGAACCCTAGTTTAGAAAGAGTGATTAAAAATCGAAATAGCTAATTAAAACGAGAGATTTCAAAAGGAAAACCCTTAATACTACTCGAATCACCCCAGATCTATAAAGATCTAAGAATAATCGGCAGTAATGAACTAGGGTTTTCAACAAAAATAGTAGAGATGAAGAGAATCGGTCAAAATACCCATGGATTCATAATAAAACAAGGAGAAATCCCTTACTTACAATTGAAAATGGCCTGAGGCAGGCCGGTGAACAAGTTTCGAACCAGAACCATTTGGATTTCATTGAGATCCTCTCAAGGACTCATGAAATCAAAGAGCCATGGAGTATAAGAGACCAGGGCTGGTCGGAGAAGACATAGAAGCACCATAGGAGGGAGGTTTATGCCGGTGACGACGATTAGGGTTAGAGTTAGGTTGAGAGATAGTTGAGAGATGAGGGGAGACGATGACGGCGGGTTGGAGAGAATGAAAAGGGTTTAGGGTTAGTTAGGATTAATTATGGTAAGGTTGGATGTGGACCGTTGATTTAAAAGATCGATGGCCACGATTTAAGAGGGGTTATTGGGTCGGGGTATGCAAATTGGGCCTAAGGGTTTTGGGCTGGCTCTTTTAGGTTAATATTAAAAGGGTTTTTGGGCTGGTAATAAAGGTCATGTCTGAAAAATTATGAGGCTATTTGTTAAATATCCAAACAATTGATAAAAAATATTTTATAAAATAATTAACAGACTATAAAAATAATGTTCATGCCTAGAAATGTTCTACAATAATTACTCAATATTTAAAAAATACAATGTACTATATTCTGGTAAAATAATGCATGCATGGGCTATGATTGCAAAGTTATTGCAATTGTAACCAAAAAATATAAATCCGGCCATTTGTGAAATAATTTGAGCTTATAAAGTCCTTTGTTATGCAATTTGTAATTATTTATATAAATAAAATACTAGGAAAAATTAATTTTAAAATGTAGAATTATGGAAAAATATCAATTGATGTTAATGCATAGTTTTGAAGGTATATATACATTTGAAAACATATTATCGGGAAAAATTGGGTATCAACAACAACACAAGACGAAGTAGAAATGGGGAAGAAGGGGCTAATCTCATGGAACGACCGGCCGGGTCGTTACATTCTCCCCCTCTTAAACACACGTTCGTCCTCGAATGGGTCTAGAAGCACACCTGGAGTCTAAAATAGGTGAGGATATCTGCTCTGCATCTCCCGCTCGGTCTCCGAGGTGGCCTCCTCCACCGGCTGCCCTCTCCACTGCACCTTTACTGAAGCTATATCCTTAAACCTAAACCTTCTGACCAGACGAACCAAAATGGCCATTGGCTCTACCTCATAAGACATATCACCCTCTAGCTAAACAGTGTTGAAGTCCAAAACATGAGACGGGTCTCCAACATACTTCCGAATCATGGAGACATGAAATGTCGGATGCACATTCGACAAGCTAGGTGGGAAAGCAAGTCTATAAGCCACCTCTCCAACCCTCTGAAGCACCTCAAAAGGACCAATGAACTAGGGACTCAACTTTCCCCTCTTCCCTAACCGCATAACACCCTTCATGGGTGACACCTTCTCCCCAACCATGAAAGATACATCCCAGACCTTCCGGTCCGCATAGCTCTTCTGCCTAGACTGCGCCGTGTGAAGCTGCTCCTAAATCAACTTCACCTTATCTAACGCATCCTGTACCAAATATGTGCCCAAGAGTCTAACCTCACCCGGCTCAAACCAACAAACCGGAGATCTACACATCTACCCATATAAAAAATCGTACGGAGCCATCTGAATACTCGACTGATAACTATTATTATATGCAAACTCCGTCACTGGCAGAATCTGGTCCCATGAACCCCCAAAATCAGTGACACAAGCATGCAACATGTCCTCCAGTATCTGAATAGTGTGCTCGGACTGCCCGCCCATCTGAGGATGAAAAGTTGTGCTCAACTCAACCTTAGTACCCAACTCTCTCTGCACAGCCCTCCAAAACAGCGATGTGAACTGAGTACCTCTGTGAGAAATGATGGAACTGGAACACCATGCAACCAAACAATCTCCCTGATATAAATCTCAGCCAAACTCTCCAAAGAATAAGTAGTACCAACAGGAATGAAGTGCGCATACTTGGTCAGTCAATCCACAATAACCCAAATAGCATCGAACTTCCTCGAGGTCCATGGGAGATCAACTACAAAGTCCATAGTGATCCGCTCCCACTTCCACTTCGGAATATCCAACCTCTGATGCAATCTACCTGGTCTTTGGTGCTCATACTTGACCTGCTGACAGTTGAGACACCGAGCTACGAATTCAACAATATCCTTTTTCATCCGCCTGCATCAATAATGCTGCCTCAGATCCTGATACATCTTCGTGGCACCCAGATGGATGGAACAGCGAGCTGTGGGCCTCCGCTAGAATCAACTCCCGAAGCCCATCCACATTAGGCACACATATCCTCCCATACATCCTCATCACACCATCATCACCGACAACTATATCTCTTGCATCACCTTGCCGGACCCAGTCCTGAAGAACAAGCAAGTGTGGGTCATCATACTGGCTCTCTCTAATGCAGTCATAAGGAGGAGACATGGAGGCTACACAAGCCAATACCCGGCGGGGCTCCGATAAATCCAATCTCACAAATTGGCCCGCTAAGGCCTGCACATCAAGTGCTAATGGTTGCTCTGCTGCAGGAATATATGCTAGACTCCCCAAACTCTCTGCTCTGCAACTCAAGTCATCGGCCACTACATTGGCCTTCCTCGGATGGTATAGAATAGTGATATCATAGTTCTTGAGAAGCTCCAACCATCTCCGCTAATGAAAATTCTGGTCCTTTTGCTTAAACAACTGTTGCAGACTACGGTGATCCCTAAAAACCTCACAATGAACCCCATACAAATAATGATGCCAAATTTTCAAGGCGTGAACAATGGCTGCTAGCTCAAGATCATGCACCCGATAATTCTTCTCATGAGTCTTCAACTGGCGCGAGGCGTAGGTAATCACCCTAACCTCCTACATCAAAACACAACCAATTCCTATCCTCGAGGCAGCACAAAACACTGTATAAGAACCTGAAGCTGATGGCAATACAAACACTGGAGCTGAGGTCAAAGCAGCCTTGAGCTTCTTAAATCTCTCTTCACACTCGTTCGACCACCTGAATGGAGCACCCTTCTAGTTCAATTTGGTCAAGGGCGAAGCAATAGAATAAAACCTCTCCAAAAAGCGATGGTAATAACCCGCCAAACCAAGGAAGCTCCTAATCTTTGTAGCTGAGGACGGTCTGGACCAACTCTGCACCGCCTCTATCTTCTTCAGATCAACCTAAATACCCTCACTGGAGACCATGTGCCCCAAGAAGGCTACTGAGCCAAGCAAAAACTCAAATTTGGAGAACTTTGCATAAAGCTTATCCTCCCTCAATTTCTACAATACAACTCTCAAATGCTGAGCATGTTCTTCCTGGCTACGAGAATATACCAGAATGTCATCAATGAACACAATAACGAAGGAATCCAAATATGGATGAAACACGATGTTCATCAAATACATGAACGTTGTTGGGCATTGGTCAGCCCAAAAGGCATCACCAAAACTTGTAATGACCATAACAAGTCTTGAAAGTCGTCTTAGGAGTATTTGAATCCCGAATCTTCAGCTGATGATACCCGGATCTCAAATCAATCTTAGAGAACACCCTGGCTCCCTGAAGCTGGTCAAACAAATAATCAATAAGAGGCAAATGATACTTATTCTTGTCTGTAACCTTGTTCAACTGCCTGTAGTCAATACACATTCTCATGGAACCATCTTTCTTCTTCACAAATAACATCGGTGCACCTCAAGGTGACACACTAGGCCGAATGAACCCCTTATCTAGGAGTTTCTGAAGCTGCTCTTTCAATTCCTTCAACTCTGACGGTGCCATACGATACGTGGAATGGAAATAGGCTGAGTGTCCGGCACCAAATCAATACTGAAATCAATATCTTTGTCAGGCGGCATGTTTGGCAGGTCTGCAGGAAACACGTCCGTAAAATCACGGACCACGAGAACTGAATCAATAGGGGAGTCTCAGCACTGACATCCCTAAAAAACAAATAAGACAAGCACCCTTTATCCACCATACGCTGAGCCTTTAGGTATGAAATCACCCTACTAGGAACATAATCAATAGAACCTCTCTACTCAACCCTCGAAAATGCTGGCATCGCTAAGGTCACGGTCTTAGCGTGACAGTCTAGAACAGCATGACACGGAGATAGCCAATCCATGCCCAATATCACATCAAAGTCAACCATGCTAAGAAATAACAGATCTACTCGGGTCTCCAAACCCCCAATAGATATCACACACGACTGATACACGTAGTCCACAATAATAGTATTGCCCACCGGAGTCGACACAGAACAGATGTAACTAAGGACTCAGGGGGCACATCTAGAAAATGGGCAAAATATGATGAAACATAGGAATACGTGGAACCATGATCAAATAAGACCGAAGCATCTTGGTGACAAACTGAAACAATACCTGTAATTATTGTGTCTAAGGCCATAGCATCTGGTCTAGCTGGAAGTGCATAAATACGGGCCTAACCTCCCCCTCAAGGAAGGCCTCTCGTTGCTAGACCCCCATCCCTAGCTGCTTGGGTAGGTGGTTAAGTGACTAGACCTGAAGTCGAGGGTTGTCTCCTCTGCTAAGATGGACCCCTAAGAAGACGAGGGAACTGCCTCCTCATATGCCCGAACTCCCCACACTCATAACAACTCCCTGGTGCGGGAGACGGGGACTGAAGGGAATCCATGGCACCAGGATAACCACTAGAAGAACCATGCATAGAGGAACCCTGAACTGATGGTGCTCAAGATGAGTTATGGGCTGGAAGAGCACTGAATGAGGAGCGTCCTGGATGAGAGCTACGGGGATCATGCCCCGATGATGCACCACTATAAGGTGCGTGAGCTGGCTTAGGAGGCCTAAATGTGCGGCCTCTGCTATGCTGAAATTGACCCTTGGAGGGAGAACTGCTAAAACTACCATATCCTTGAGGCCTCTTGGCCTCCCTCTCCTCTTGATCCTGGCAGCGAACTGACTTAATTTCCCGGGAAATATCAACAACTTTCTCAAAAGAAGCACCTGATACCCTCTCTTTGGTCATCAGAATATAGAGCTGATAAGTGAGACCGTCCACGAACCTCATGATCCTCTATCTCTCAGTAGGGACCAACTCTGTAGCATGAAGGGCTAGCTCTGAAAACCTCATCTCATACTGCGTCACTTTCAACTCATCCTGACGTAACTGCTCAAACTGCCTGCACAACTCCTCTCTATGCGACTGCGGAACATACTTCTCTAAGAAGAGAGTGGAAACCTACTGCCATGTAAGGGGTGATACACCAACAGGCCTACGCCTCTCATAAGACTCCCACCAAGTAAATGCAGCTCCTAAGAACTGGAAAGTAGTAAACGAGACTCCACTGGTCTCCAATATCCCTGATGTACGAAGTATCCTTTGACACTTGTCCAAGAAACCCTAGGCATCTTCGCCCTCAGCACCAATGAAAGTGGGAGTCTAAAGTCTACCAAATCTCTCCAACCTGCGCTGCTCATCGTCAACCATAACTGGAACAACAAAATCTTGAGCTGTTGCAACCGGCTGGGCTGGAGGTGCACCCGGTGTCTGCAGTTCCTGAATGACCTGCTCAGGTGTACGGGCAGCGGGAGTCTGAGTGCCTCCCCCGTCCTGAGAAGTAGTGTCTGTAGTAGAAACAAAGACTGCATGTGCCAAACTGGTGCACACGGTCAGAATCTGGGCCAAGGTCTCCTGAAGACCCGAAATAACAATAGGCACGGCTGGTGCCTGGGCCGGTCCTTCTGGGACATCTGCAGTTGGGGTCTGATCTGGAGAAACAGGCGGGTCTATAGGTACCGCCTCGGCAGCTGCACGGGCTGCGCCTCTACCTCTACCACGGACTCGACCGCGGCCTCGACCCCTCGTGGGTCCCACTGGTGGCTGATATCCCTGTCTAGTAGCGCGTGTCCTCACCATCTGTGAGATAATGAAACAACAGAAGTTTAGTTTCCAGAATCAATAGATTCGCAAGATAGAATTCAAGAATGTGAGATTTTTCTTAAGGGTTCTGCAGCCTCTCGAAGATAAGTACAGACGTTTCTGTACCGATCCGCAAGACTCTACTAAACCTGCTCATGACCAGTGAGTCCTATGTAACCTAGGCTTTAATGCCAACTTGTAACGACCCCGAATCTTCACTGGCCGTAATGGCGCCTAACGTGATACTAGGCTAGCCAATTCACTGTGCATAACATAAGGGATTTTCCATTTAATAAAAAACTATCCAATATTTCATAAAAATTCCCTCTTTGTAGCATTTCAAAACAATAAAACTGGGTAAAACATTTAAACACAGCCCCAACAACCGGGGTCATCAGTCATGAGCAACTAAAAAGTAATTCAAATATGGAACATTTTCCTTAATACAAATAAGTCTGAGAACATAAGAAATGACGAGATAGGGAGGAGAAAGGAAAGGTTGTGGACGCCGTGCAGCTACCTTGCAGTCTCCGTGAATGCTCCAAGTGAGTAGATCATCTATCACTCAACCCCGGCACTTGAAGGTGCAGGGAGTAACGTGAATACGCCAACTTTGTAAGTAACAATTATAACTAAAGACTTGAGTGCAGTAACGAGCATTAAAANATATATATATATATATATATATATATATATATATATATATATATATATATATATATAACGCTGCAGTGTGCAACCCGATCCATCACTATCATCACAACTAGCTCTCGGGCTCACTCAGTCATAATCCTCACAAGCCACTCAGGAAACTCAGTACAACTCATGGGGACTCAACCCAAAATATCTTTCATTATTTATAAACAGAGTGATAAACAGGAATAAACAGTGAACAGGTATAAGTCATGACTGATATTATATTTTATATCAAAACAGTGTGAGAACAGTATAAAATACCCCTGAGGGTCCAAACAGGTCGGCACAAGGCCCCAAACATGGCATACATCCCAAAATATAGTATCAATCTCTAAAATATAGAGTATCATATGATTTCAAATCAAATACGCGGCTTAATAGTCGCTACGGGACGGACCAAGTCACAATCCCTATGGGTGCACTCCCACACGCTCGTCACCTTACATGTGTGTCACCTCATTTATCAAAATAATACAAAATACCGGGATTTCATACCGCCAGGTCTAGATTTACAATCGCTACTTACCACAAACCAGCCAAAAATACTAGCTCGNCTGGGCCGGTCCTTCTGGGACATCTGCAGTTGGGGTCTGATCTGGAGAAACAGGCGGGTCTATAGGTACCGCCTCGGCAGCTGCACGGGCTGCGCCTCTACCTCTACCACGGACTCGACCGCGGCCTCGACCCCTCGTGGGTCCCACTGGTGGCTGATATCCCTGTCTAGTAGCGCGTGTCCTCACCATCTGTGAGATAATGAAACAACAGAAGTTTAGTTTCCAGAATCAATAGATTCGCAAGATAGAATTCAAGAATGTGAGATTTTTCTTAAGGGTTCTGCAGCCTCTCGAAGATAAGTACAGACGTTTCTGTACCGATCCGCAAGACTCTACTAAACCTGCTCATGACCAGTGAGTCCTATGTAACCTAGGCTTTAATGCCAACTTGTAACGACCCCGAATCTTCACTGGCCGTAATGGCGCCTAACGTGATACTAGGCTAGCCAATTCACTGTGCATAACATAAGGGATTTTCCATTTAATAAAAAACTATCCAATATTTCATAAAAATTCCCTCTTTGTAGCATTTCAAAACAATAAAACTGGGTAAAACATTTAAACACAGCCCCAACAACCGGGGTCATCAGTCATGAGCAACTAAAAAGTAATTCAAATATGGAACATTTTCCTTAATACAAATAAGTCTGAGAACATAAGAAATGACGAGATAGGGAGGAGAAAGGAAAGGTTGTGGACGCCGTGCAGCTACCTTGCAGTCTCCGTGAATGCTCCAAGTGAGTAGATCATCTATCACTCAACCCCGGCACTTGAAGGTGCAGGGAGTAACGTGAATACGCCAACTTTGTAAGTAACAATTATAACTAAAGACTTGAGTGCAGTAACGAGCATTAAAAATCATGTAAATCCATATAATAATCCACATTGGAAATAAATAAATCAAGTCAGGAATCAACATTCCGAATATTTCATAAAAACTCCAGTTTTTCGTTTAAAATCTAGTATGAAACATTGTTCAACATTATCATTTGAGGCTCAGTGTAAAGAAGAGTGAAAACAGTAGTTTCATAAAATATAAGCCCCTCGGGCACAATATCACTCACAAATAAAACATCTTGGGGAAGCCTCTCTGTCACTCGTGACTCAACTCTCAGCAGTCAATGCTCACACTCAACACTCTCGCTTAACAGGTACCATATAATAATTGTTGCAGCGTCCAGTCCGATCCATAAATAGTCGACTGCACTCATTGGGGGTGTACAGTCTCCGGAGGGGCTCCTATAGCCCAAGCGCTATCGCTACGGCGTGCAGTCCGATCCACACNTGATTTCAAATCAAATACGCGGCTTAATAGTCGCTACGGGACGGACCAAGTCACAATCCCTATGGGTGCACTCCCACACGCTCGTCACCTTACATGTGTGTCACCTCATTTATCAAAATAATACAAAATACCGGGATTTCATACCGCCAGGTCTAGATTTACAATCGCTACTTACCACAAACCAGCCAAAAATACTAGCTCGCGATGCCTTTGCCTCTTGACTCGGCCTCCAATCGCTCTGAATCTACCAAAATCAGTACCATATCATCAATATATTTTGAAAGAAAAAAACCCACGCAAAAATTATCAAATTTACTCAAAAATCCCGAAATTGGCAAAACTCGAACCCCGGGCCCACGTCTCAAAATACGATAAAAATTACAACACTAGAATCCTTGTCCTCTCACGAGTCTATACATACCAAAATCATCAAAATCGGACCCCATATCGCCCCTCAAATCCCCAATTTATACTCTCCAATTTCAAGCCCTAATCTCCAAATTTTCCCACTGAAACATGATTAAACAATGGAATAATTTCCATAAACACGAGATACAAGGTCCAAGTACCTTACCTCACTGAAAATACTTAATTCCCCCTTGAAATCACAACTCAAAGCTCCAAAATCTGTCAAAAATGGTGGGAAAATGACAAAATTTTGCGAAGGAATCTATTTATAGGTTCGGCCCAGCGACGCCTGCACCTTCGGACAAAACCCCGCACTTGCGGCGCCGCACCTGCAGAAAATCCCTCGCAGGTGCGGTTTTCACTTAAAATCCAAAATCTGCATTTGTGGCCTTCTTCACGCACCTGTGGGCTCGCAGATGCGAGCAAACCTCCACACCTGCGCTTCCATGCATGGCTGCCTACTTCCGCATCTGCGCAAGGCCAACTTCACCTACGGGCATAGCACCTGCGGCTCCCCATCCGCAGGTGCGGCCACACCAGACGCCATGCACCAGCAGCAGCTTTGCTGCATTTTTCCAAGTTTAAAACTCTCGATGACCATCCGAAATCACTCCGAGCCCCTCGGGGCCCCAACAAAATATGCCAACATGTCATACATCATCACCCGAACTTATTCAAACCCTCGGAACCCTCAAAATAACATCAAAATGCCAAATTAAATCCATAATTCAAGCCTAAGGATTTCTAAACTTTGGAAACTCGCCAACGATGCCAAAACCAACCAAACCACGTCCGAATGACTTGAAAATTTGCACAAACGTCCCAAATGACTCTACAGACCTATTCCAATATCCGGAATTCCATTCCGACCTTGATAGCTAATTTTCCACTGCCAACCGAAAATCGCCAAAAATCTAATTTTCGCCAATTCAAGCCTAATTCTAATCCGGACCTCCGAACAACATTCTGAACCCACTGCTAAGTCCCAAATCACCTAAAGAAGCTATCTTAGCCATAAAAACCACATTTTGAGATTATCCATAAGTGAACTTCCGGTTGACTTTTCCAACTATTAAACCATCTTAAGAGACTAAGTATCTCATTTCTCACCACGACCACTCCGAACCCGAGCCAACCAACGAAACACCACATAAATGAGTTAAACAACACAAGATGAAGTATAAATAGGGAAGATGGGGCTAATCTCACGGAACGACCGGCCGGGTCGTTACACCCGTGTTGTTCCTAAGTGTCCATGATCATCTTCTAGTTTTTATGAATTTTCTTAAACTTCTCATAACGATTAGAAGAGACATGTGGTGCCTGTGTAGATGATTGTGCTGCAACAGTACTAGATAAGTCAAACAACTTTAAAGTAGTTGTCTGCATCCCGTTGTTGAGACTCGCAAATGTCTGGGAGACTCACTGAGCAGATAATGGCGTTGTAGGCATGGGCACTGGCCTCAAATCTGGAGCAAGGGTTGCCCTTGGAGTTTTGGTAGGAGCTGAGGATGATGGTGGAGGCATAGCAGCATCACTAGAAGAGGTCTTAGCAGAGGTGGATGGCATGTCAGTTGTGGGTGTACTATAAACCCTCTACCATCACCGGGGATCTCCTTTACAGTATGTGCCTTTGTGTCTGGTGTAGTTGCTGGCTCAATGGTCTTGCTAGCACTCTTCAACCCCTCGGAGGTGCTGTGAGATGAAGAGGGGTCATCCCTGAGTTGGTAACGTCCATGTGACCTAGACTGAGTGGTTGTTTGCTCCTCCTGAATAGAGGCTGAGTTGTCTTCTGAACCTTTGCCAGACAGGACATAGGAACTAGACTCGGAGAGGTCTGCACCTCTCCATCTTCCTGTTGTGGATTTCTTTCTGATGGTCTTAGGTTGTCCAAGGGCAAGGTACCTCTACCTCGACCCCTAGAAGATTCACCTCTTTCCTTTGTTGTGTCGCCTCGGCCTCACGATCGAATTGTTGTCTTTATCAAAGCAAAGAAGATTGTTAGTTGCAAGTCATCAATCAGCATATTAAGGACTTATTTAGGCAAGGAGGGACATGAGGACCCAATGGGGTTATGATTAAAACACAGGTTTACATGTATTAGGCTCTGCGGTCCACAAAATTTTGATGTGCGGCCGTAGAATGGAAGTGTCGTCCGCAAAATTACATGTGCGGCTGCACTTCAGACTTTCAAAGTTTAGACTGAAGACAGTGTGATGGCTGTTTTGTAGCGGCAATAGAAATTTGTGGTCCGCGCATTTCAAATTACGGCCGCAGATCACTTGCTTCACTAAGTTTCCCATATCTCATAATCTGTGGACCGCACAAATTCAAGTGCGACCGCAGATTTAAAACATTACGCACTATCACATTTTTTCTACTTAGATATTTCAATTTCTTGCAAAATAGACATGGCAACATGGTAAGAATATGAAATTTCGCTAACCCAATCCCATTAGAGCATGTATTATGATTACCTAGTTAAGGTCTACCCCACATGGACACATGGATGAACTCTAATAACAGATGGCCTAAACAAAGACTAAAAAAATTAAACTAACACAAAAATTTAACACGAATTGAAGCATACCAGATAGAGTGATTGCAATTGGTGAATAATCACAGGTGGTTGTGTGTGTGGACAGTGAAAATTTCTCAAGAAAATCAATAGAGCAACAGTGTTTGTTAAGATAGTTAAAAGTATAAAATTCAAAACTTCTATTTATACCAAGAAATTGTAAGAAGGCAAAGAGTCGAGTGTGGCCGCTCAATTCCATGTGCGGTCCACACTCTGTCACCTAGAGCAATTTTCCCTGATTTAACATCACGGCATGACGCAAAATACTCTCAAGTGAAGTGAACGACCGCCATCACGTTCTATCTCCAACCTTGCCCTAGTAGTGCTTCACTTGGTGATCATTGACTCGGAATACTTCATTGTTTTTGTTCTTCAAGTCTAATGCACCAAAAGGTGTCACACTAATAATTTCAAATGGACCACTCCACTTGGATTTTAGCTTCCCGTGAAACATTCTCAACCTTGAGTTAAATAACAATACGAGATCGCCCACCTTGAACTCTTTGTTCCAAATGTATTTTTCATGAATATATTTCATCTTCTCTTTATACAAGGACAAACTCGCATAAGCATGGTGCCGAAACTCATCCAATTCATTCAAATGTGCAACCCTCAAGTTAGCGGCTACATTCCAATCAAGATTCAACTTCTTTAGAGCCCACATTGCCTTGTGCTCTAGTTCCACGGGAAGATGACAAGCTTTTACGTACACCAACCATCGATAGGTGTTTTGTAAGTCGTCCGACAAGCCCATAACGCATCTGTTTATACCCATTTTTTCCCTATATTATTTTCAAAATGCATATATATCTTCAAAGAATGCATGAGCATCAATTAATATTTTTTCATAATTTCTACATTTTTAAAGGATTTTTAATTAATTTATCTCAGTATTTTTATTATATAAATAATTACTAATTGCATCACGAATGGTTTATGATAATTTTATTGCTTAATTTTATCATTTATATTTATATCAAGTTTTAATTATTTCATGAATATCAATATTTACATTTTTAGGGTTATAATTGCAATAACTTTGCAATAATAGCTCATGCGTGCATAATTACCTTATTCCACCAGAAAATAACCTTTTGTATTTTTATAATATTAAGTAATTATTTTAAATTATTTTTATGCATAAAAATCATTTTTTGTAATTTATTAACTATTTTATAAATTATTTATCAAATTAATTGGGTATTTAACAAATGGCCTCTTTTAATTTAATATCATTTTCATACCTGGCCCAAGTTTTACCTTAGCCCAATTAAAATACCCACAGCCCAATTTCCTATCTGACCTGCCCAACCACCAGATCAAATACTGGTCGTTGATCTCAGAGATCAACGGTCTAGGATGTTGTTACCATTTTTAATTACCCTAACCCTAATCATTTTTCTTCTTTCCGCCTCCCATGTTTCCCTTCCCTCCTCCATCCTCTCTAAAAGTCTCCCCTAACCCTAGTCTCCGTCACCAGAAACCCTTCAATCCATGGAGTTTCCCATCGATCTTAGGCTACAGTCGGCCTTCTACCCTTACTGATTGTTCGATTTCTTCGTGGTTTGATGGAATCTCAAAGAGATTCAACTTAGAGTCGGCCTAAACTCTTCATTTTTTTCGATGAACCTGCTTGTGTTCAATGTGTTTGTGAGTACTGTTATCTTCATGTCTATGGCTTAAATCTATGGTTCCAAACCGGATTTTTCTCACCTCGGTCCATTTTTCAAAACCCTAAGTCTCTTTCTACTCGAGTTTGTTCAGATCCTTGTAGATCTCAGATGATTTTAAGTTTATATGGTATTTCTATTTAAAAACCTTCTGTTTTTTCCTTATTATTAATTGATTTTAATGTTTTCTAAGAACTAGGGTTTCATCTTAAAGTTCTCTGCAAAAAAGTTCTAAAATTTCTAAGTGTTTAAATCTGGTTCTCTTTACTGGTTCAACTGATTTTTCATACCAATGTTCTAATCCCTATGTTTGTTTAATTATTTCACTGTTTGTTTCGATATTTGCCCTTTATTCTTTGTCCTTTCAATTAATAGAGGATCATTGATTTTATCCGCCTAATTAGGGTTCGAAATCATTTTTTTTGTTAAGATTGGTATTTCTCTGCAAATATTTACCTATTTACTTATTTGTGACTCATAATTGGTACTACTTGCCTTAATTAGATTACTAGCCTAATTTTTGGGATTTGATTGCTTTAGCTGACCCCTAGATGGTCTTTGATACATTTATTTACCTTATTTAACCTTTATTTGGTTGTTAATTGATTCTCCCTAATTTAAGGTGTATTTTCCGGATTCTATTGTACTGATTAGTTGAGGTAAGCCCTGACTTACTGGTCAATTTTATTCGCATGCCTTATTTGTGAACTCTAATATTCTTTGCCTTATTTGTTTTACCTTGCTAAGTGCTATATAATCCCCCTCCCCCATTCTAATTTTGAAAACACACGAACACACATAGAGAAACATCTACACTCACACAAATTCTTACTCACACTCTCAACTGTAGTTCTCTTACTTCTATCTGTTGCACTTTCTAGCCGGCTGAAAGCCAAGGCTAGACCCTTTGATTCTACTTGCTTTCACCTTCCTGTTTTCTATCTCTTAACTTGTATGCTCTTATTTCTGTTATCATACTCTCTTCAATATGCTATGTAGTTGAACCTATGTTCTTCCTGTTTATTGCACTTAATCAGTATGACCTAATTCCTGTTAGCTTGTCCTATTAATATGGTTAGTATATTCCTGTTTGATCCATGATACTTGTTTACTTGTTTCTCAGATAGCATGCCTCAATTCCTGTCCTATTTTACCTTAACATGTTCCTGGTTTCTGTATACTTCTTTCAAGGATAATGGTGCCCTAAATTCCTGGTACCCTTTCTGTATGACTGTCTGATTAGTAACTTAACTTCAGCATGTTGTTCTTTGTTTAATACATGTCTATATGCTCACCTAGTAATAGTTAATGAACTAAGTCAATTCCAACCATGTGGAACCTTGTTTGACTTAATTATGACTATGTTCTGTCTATGATTCCAGTGTTCCTGGTGATTGTTTAACTACTGGAATTCATGTCTGAATTCAATCTGCTAAATGTGGTTATGTTTGTAGTTTTAATATTGCAATCTGTTTCCAGTCACTTCTAAAAATCCAAACTATTTTTTTTTCTAAACTATCTCCTACTTTTATATACTATTTTCAACTCCTACTCTTACATATCTAGGGTCATGCCCCCCTCCAGTGTGAGCACTGCCTAGTAGTCCATGAGACTCCTCCGAACTCTGACACATTGGGGTTGGCCTTCCAAAATTGTTTACAAAATTGTCTCTCTGAAAGGTTCTGGTGTGAGCATTGCCCGGGATTCTTGAGGCCCTTGGGAACTTTGACACATTGGAAGCCAGTTGTGTTATGGAATGGACTATTGGTGTACACCAAATTTGTTTGAAGGCCTGGTTTCTAGGATTGACATTGGGCTTTCCAAGGATCCCTATAGTATAGTGATTTTCATTATCTAATTCATTTCTTAATGGTCTGTAATAATGTAACAATATTTATAAAACAGATATGGGGTTATTAGTAAAAGCTCGGGAGGGATTTTATATATATATTTGTTGGGTTCGGGTAGAAATAATGCCTATAGGTTATTGTGGTGATCATTTATATGCATGTCATTAGAAACCATATCTATAGGACTTATCTCATTCTTTGTAATCCAGAATTCTCATACTTTGCATCCTAGAAATTATGATATAGGACGTTTATCAATTCTACATCAAAATCCATGCTTATGCATATTCTCAAGTCTCAATGTGCATTCGAAACCATGCCTATAGGATCTTCTTCGGGAATAATAAAACTTGTATAACATTATGTTAAGCTCTCTACTCACTTAGATATCATGTCCATAGGAAATCATATTTGAAATCTGTATAAACACTTAGACATCATGCCTATAGGGAAACATATAAAATCAGTCTTGACACTTAGATATCATGCCTTTAGGAAGCAAGTGTAAAAATCAGTTTCTGTGTCTATAGGGAGTAATTCTTGTAACCAGTTTCGGCAAATAGAAAGCATGCCTATAGGATTTTAAAAGATGAAATCTTCCTGTTAAAATCAGCCATTGGTTTATAAATTATGCTCTGATTAACTTAGATACCATGTCTATAGGATTCTGCCCGTTCATCACTTAGCAAAGCATGTAGGATGATTAAAAATTCTGAAGTTTGAAAACTGTGATTTATTGATGCTTGAAATGTGCCCAAATTCAGTAAGTGATAAAAAAGTCAGTAGGCAAACTGATAGGTACCCACTGTCTCGCCTTAATAAAAATTCTATATATTCTGTTTGTGCTCATCTAAGATATCCTGCCTATAGGATACTAAATCTTTTAAAAATTGCTTCTTTGAAAAACGTGCATCTGTTTGTATATTTGTGGAGGTAAATATGAGCCCCCTTAATTGCTCCTTATGTGACAGTCCTTCTTGATTTTGTTTTTCGCTTAGTTTTCTCCTTTTAAGAAACATAAGTAAGTCTAGAACCAACTTAAATAGAGGTCCTAAACACCTCCAGGGCCATAGGTAAAGGCCGGGTAATGCACGCATAAGGTACGTACGCGATGCTTTTAGAAAGCTTAGGTAATAATTGAAAAAGGGAGGGTAATCGGGTAGTAAAGGAGATGATGACATGTGCACTAATGCTAGGCGTAACACCTCTATTTGGGGAAGGTTACCGAGTAATCTCTATTTGTTTAAACTGCTTTATTTCCTTAAAAGACTAATTCTCTTAAATTGGGTTTGGCCGGGACCCACCATTGTGGACCTCTAGGGGTGCCTAATACCTTCCTCTCAAGGTAACTTCGAGCCCTTACCCTATCTCTGGTGATGTAAATTGGTTCATGAGTTATTTGCTTTAGGTGCTCTAATGCACCTTAATCCGTTAGGTGGCAACTCTTCAAATCGCATACCCCATTCCAAAAGGAAAGGAGTTGTCCCAAATGTCAAAACCCGGACTCCGCGAGGAAAAAAGGGGGCGCGACAACATCATCAAGCATTTTGGACCAATCCGTCTGATTAGCATTCACCGTTTTAAACAAGATGCTCTTTATCTCTCGGTTGGAGACTTCCACTTACCCACTAGCTTGTGAGTGATAGGGAGTCATGACTTTGTGGGTAACACCATACTTTCTAAGTAAATAGTCAAAAGTTTATTGCAAAAGTGTGACCCCACATCGCTTATGATTGCACGTGGAGAACCAAACCTTGTGAAAATATTCTTCTTCAAGAAGGCCACTACACTTCTCGCCTCATTGTTGATTTAAGCAACGACCTCAACCCATTTGAAAACATAATCCACCGCGACTAAGATGTAAGTATCAATCTCTAAGATGGTTCTGAGAGGAATTTCATTTTTCTTTGAGGTTCCACCGGCCCGTTGAAATTCATCACATCTTTTCACCAACTCGTTAGCTTCTTTGTAATGAGTAGGCCAATAGAAACCACAACTAAGCACTTTGGCCATCGTTCTTGCTCCACCAAGATGACCACCATATGGAGAAGAATGACAAGCCCCAAGAATATCACCTTGCTCTTCTTCCGACACACACCTCCTAATCACCCCATCCGTACAAATTCGAAAAAGGTATGGTTCGTCCCAATAATAATCTTGACAATCCATTTTGAGCTTCTTCCTTTGGCTTGAAAATAACTCATCCGGAATGATTCCACAAACAAGATAATTTGCAAAGTCCGCAAACCATGGCACTGATAAGTGAGGATTTTGACTACTTATTAGCACCTTTTTACTTCCATTTAGTTCAAACATGTTTAAAGGTATTCCCGAAAACCGACGAATTATCCTTATTTGTTGGATTTTTGAAAAAATGATCCATTACGATGAAGTCCAACTCAAGAAGAAGTGATCTGAACAAGGACAAAAAGTAGGCACAGAAGCTGAAGTGCGGACCGCAAAATTCTATCTGCGGCCGCAGAATGTGAATGAAAATCTTCAAAGCCTCAGTGTAAAGTGTGAACCACACAATAATTGTGCGGCCGCAGAAGTCAAAGTTCAAAGAGATCAATTTCCAGCCAAACAGGAAATGCGGAAGAACGACCCCATGCCCAATCTCAACAACATAAATTCTCAGGGAGATACCAGCTCCGGAATGAGCCTTCGACCTCAGCAAGAACTTCTGAGGGCTCGAAAGATGGCATCCCGGGTTCAGAACACTCATCTACCCACACTCCCACCGCACCAGTTATAGTTGATTATGATGATGATATTTCGGATGATAGTCGAGGGGGTGATACCAGAGTTGCGGGCCTCGAGAGGTCGAAAAACAAGGAGGTTTGGGAAGATACCTTCGTGCGCCTAACAGATTTTACCAGGTTCCGACAGTGGCTGCCTAGAGATCACTCACACTTAAGCATCAATTTCTTTTGAAAGACTTGGATAGATTCAATCCAAATGTGGCAAAGCAGTTCAGGGAGAGAAAAGGGTGGACAAGGTTCACCCAAAGTGTGATGGATGCCAAGGAGCACTTAGTCCAGGAATTCTACGGCAATGTGGCGCACATCAATAAAGGGACTAAGGTGACCAAGGTGAGAAACGTGAAGGTTAGATTTGATAAGAGCACCCTGAACACCTATTTGGGGTTCGAGGAGGTAGAGCCAGTTCAATATTTGGAGGAGTTTTCAATGGGTGATGCGGCTCGCCCTTGGTTAGCTGAGATCTTAGCAGCTCCAGGACCACCACCACCATGTACCACAGCAGGGGTTCCAATTCAGCGGGCTACCCTCAACTTTGAGGCAAAAGGGTGGCAAATATTTTTATGCAGTCGCATAGACCCGAGCCAGAATGAAAACAATCTCCTAGTTCCTCGGGCACTCTTAGTTGCATCCATCATGGCCGGGTACTCAATAAATGTGGGTTCCATCATGTCGGCCAACATGTCTCTGGTTGTCAGGAAAGGTGAGATCTCTTATCCGTACCCCAACACTATCACGGAATATCTCACGGATACGGGGGTGGAGCCCAAGAGTATTGATACAAAGGTTCTGGCTAAGAAGCCTTTCTCCTGGTTCTATTTGAAGGACCCGAGGTACCCGAAGAACAAGGGTACGTCGACTACTACCATAGGCCAGTCTAATGAGCCATAGATGGTAGTTGCAGATTCAACCGTTATGCCTTCTACAGCTTCCGTGCCTTCCACAACAGTCGGGTCTTCCACTAAGCCATCTGCCATGCCTCCACCTCCATCTTCAGAGCCATCTGTATCAGTATCTTCCTTCTCTACTTATCCACTCTATGCGCTGCGAGTCTCCCAAACACTGGCAAGTCTCAATATTTGGATGCAGACAGCTACTGCAAAGTTGTCTGACCTATCCAGTTCTGTTGCAGCACAGGATTCTACCCCAGCACCCCAGATTCCTCCGTTAGTGGAGGAAAATTTGAAGAAAATATTGGACAATCAGAAGACTATTATGAGCACTTTTGTGGCGCATGGAAGAGCAATTGAGGAGTTAGGGAAGCAGGTGAAGAAGGTGAGGAAATCCCAGGCTTCAAGAGAATCGGTTGACAAATTGAGACGAGAGGTGACCAAGATAGCAGTAGCTGGCCAGCCTGAGAAGCCAGACCTCACTGCCCACACTGTTGAGGCGGTGCTACAGATGTTCACCAACCCCCCTACTCCCCGAGCAGAAGATGATGAGATCCAGTTGGAGGAGCCTGAGGGTGGTGATGCTACTATGGAAACTGAGACCACATAGGGAGTCCTCTCTACTCTTTTCCTTCCTTATGTTGATTTTGTTAAGCATTAAGGACAATGCTTATTCTTATTTAGGGGGTGGAGTCTATTTTGATTTGATTCGACATTTGACATTGGCCTGTAATAAATGATAAAAATTTCATCTTTTTATTTTCATTTGTATATATTCTTCTCTTTCTATTGATGTATATATTATTTATCCCTTTCTCTGTTTGTATATTCATTTATGCTTTCAGTAGTCTACTTCATAGCTTCTTTAATGTTTTTTAGTAGTCAATGTTTAGCCTAATAGCTTCTAATTTACTTCAATAGCTTCTTTTTTAGTAGTTTCTTTTTATGTTTAGGTGATCAATAAGCCTTTGGTTTTCTTAATGCCACGGTTATTTCCAAAGGTGGTTTTATTGTTAACCGGGTGACTCTTCCCAACGATGGATGGCGTGACAACCTTCTTAAGGGATTGAGTCTATTTTTTATGTTTAGGTAGAAATAATAGTAATAATGAATAATAGAGTCAATCATGCTTCACTTGTTACCAACACACTTAACTACATGCTTATGATTAAAAACAAGTTCTTGGAAAAACAAATAGCTCTAGTTAGTGACCTTGTGACTCTTGTGTTGACTTAGGAAATCATCGAGTGGTTTAGTTGAACCATTAGTGATTGAAAACGGTTGTTGTGGGCCGTCGACTCTATTCTCTTTAACAATCCAGCTTTGTGAGAGGTGAGATGTTTTGTTGCAAGTCCAATTACCCATGCAAATGGTCTAGAACTTGCCCCGAATGTGTTTCTAGGAGAAACTTTAAGTTTTGCTTGGCTTGAGAAGTGATTATAGGCTCTCCTTGACCCGTTTTCAAATTTTTCATGGACCACCAATGATATTATCCCTAGTCAACCCTTTTGAGCCTAAAACCTTTCTCATTTGATAACCATGTTACAAGCTTGTACCCGTTTGGTAGTGACCCTCTCTTGGCACCCGAGCTTTCCTTAACACTCATGAGAAACAATTGACGAAAACATATGTTTGGGGGAGTTAAAGGAGTTTGAAAGTGGTAACAAGGTACAAAAAGATAAAAGAAATGAAGAAAAGGAAAGGTAAAGAAAAAGAAAGAAAGAACAAAAGAAAAATGCAAAAAGAAAGTGAATGAATTAAAGAGTGGAAGGGATTCAAAGAAAAGCAAAAATGCAAAGCATGGAGAAAACAAATAAGGAGAAAATGAATATCATGACCAATAAATAGTGATGTCAAGTCTCTCTAGTTCCCCTAAGGAAAAATAAAATACCTCAAAAAGTCGGCTAAGCATGAGCCAAAAAGAAAATGGAGTGCTTAAGGAAAGATGAACTCGTTCTATTCCAACATTTCCTATCTTAGTCCAAAAGCCTTCATTATAATCCGAAAAAGCCCTACATGGTTTCAAGCTGAGTTAGCTTACATTAGTGGTTATTTACATGAGGAGAAATCATATGGTACTTAGAGTCGTACTCGTGACATTCTTTTGAGAGAGATGAGCGAACTTTTCACAAATCCTTGAATTGAGTGCTACACTCTTTAGTGAGATATGCTAAAGGAGAGTAGAGTAGGAGGAGTTTGGGATCCACAATGATCTACACTAAAGAGCAAACCTCCTTGATGAGTAAAGTCAACCCTTGATGCTCAAGTGTCACATTAGAACTATTTGTGCTTAAAACTTCAAATCATTGCCTTGTTGATAATTCATAAGTGTTGTGGGTGATGGTTAGTCCTAATTGATGTGGGTTTGATTCACCTTAGATTAGCTTGAATAGCCTTTATCTTGTGGAGGTAGGAATTACCTTATTTGCTTGAGGACCAGCAAAAGCTTAAGTTTGGGGGAGTTGATAAGTGGGGATTTTTACTACTTATTAACACCTTTTGACTTTCGTTTTAGTTCAAAAATGCTTAAAGGTCTTCGCAAAAATTGATGAAATATCCTTACTTGCGGGAGTTCTTGAAAAATTATCCACTACGATGAAATCCAACTCATGAAGGAGTGATCTGAACAAGGACAAAAACTAGGCACAGAAGCTGAAGTGCCGAGCGCAGAATGTAAATGAAATTTGCAGAGCCTTAGTGTAAAGTGCGGACCGCACAATAATTGTGTGGTCGCAGAAGTCATACTTCAGAGAGATCAATTTCCAGCCAAACAAGAAATGTGGACTGCACTATTATTGTGTGGTCGCTAAAATCAACTACACGGCCGCACTTAGGAAATGTGTGGTCCACGGAAGAGGCATGTGCGATCGTACCCATAATTGTGCGGTCCGCAGAATTCACGATATGTGGCCGCAATCCTGAATTGTGCGGCCATAGAATCCACTCCTGTCAAGAGCTGAAGAAAAGTGTGAATCGTACACAAAATTGTGCGGCCGCGGAAATTCTGAAAGGGCCTTTTTGTCCGAAAATTCCAGTTGTGTATAAATATACTTCTTTCACGAAATTAGTTTATATTTTGAATATCAGAAGTTCTATAGCCGTTTTTCTTTACCCTTTTAGGCAACTTTAGCTTATATTGGTGATTTAACATTGGATTTTCATCTATTAATCTTACTCTATGAGTTTTATCATCTTTTCTTCTTTATTTTTTTCTTTACCCACTTTGAGTAGCTTAATTTCTAGATATGGTTGTGACCCAACCCTAGTGTGTGAACCTATGGGTGTTTGATTTAGGGCTTGTTTGTGGTTGGGTATTT
Source organism: Nicotiana undulata (assembly GCA_005239495.1). NCBI lineage: Eukaryota > Viridiplantae > Streptophyta > Magnoliopsida > Solanales > Solanaceae > Nicotiana > Nicotiana undulata. Next base: position 41,257 of record ML254552.1, on the reverse strand, counting down.
ATTATTTAGCCTTTTTCTTGTTATTAATTGTAGAATTAATGATTGCAAACATTAGTTCAATCCTAATGCAATTGGTCTATACTTGAGAAATAGAGACTTAGTCTAGGAAACTTGGCTAACAAGAATTTGGGATGTAATTAAGAGATTGATAGTCCCAATTAAATGGTTGAACCTAGAGATAGTAAAACCCGACTTGAACAATTTATCAACTATTTTGTAAAATACCCATTTGGACTTGAGAAAGCCAAATTGGGCAAAAACCACTCTCTTATCGGGAGATATTGAGTGGGTAATTGTGTGTTGATAGCTATAATACACCCCAACAAAAAAAACATGATCTAATGTTTACAACCCGTTAGGCAAACACCTAGGTGACGGTTATAGCCCTAGACCTTTTTACATATTTGAAAACAACAACAAAAACAATATTTTCTAGTCTTATACCTTAGAATTGCAAACTGTAGCATAAATTTAGAAGTAAAAAAAAATCAACTATTTGTGGAAGTGCAACTAAGATACTTCACGAGCTTATTCCAAATATATACCACTAATCCCCTCTCAGCTCCTTGTGGATTTGATCCCGACTCCTCATGGGGTATTATTATTGCAATCGACCGTTTTAAAACCCCAAATAGAGGTGTGACTTGAACAAGATCAGGCACCTCTTTCATTGAAATTTCCAAAAGTTTCTCATTGGGGAAGGAGTCATTGTCATCAAGGCCATTATGTGGCCTCCCCTCATCCTCCAAACATGACAAGTGGTCCACCACTTGGTTTTCACTACCTTTACTATGTTGGACATTAATTTCAAATTCTTGTAACAAGAGTACCTATCTCATCAACTGAGCTTGGAGTCCTTTCACTCATAAGCTAACAAAGTGCCGCATGATCCGTGCGAACAATAAATTTTGCACCCATCAAGTACGAGTGGAACTTCTCAATTGAAAATACAATACCAAGGAGCTCAGTAAATGCACATGAAAACAACGGCTCTGAGGACCATGGAGAGAATGGTGTAGTTATTTCAGGCGCTGGTGTACCACTGCAAAACCCTGAGCACATACCGAAGCCAATTCCTGTGGATGTGGGCACGCGCAATGCCCAACACGTCGATATAAACTCTCGCACTGATGGGTGTGCACGCCGAGAAAATGAACTTGAGGTTTAGAAAACTCCAGCTCGAGAGGAAAGAAAGGTTAGCCTTCACGTCATTTTTGAAATGTTGCAGGCACAACAATTGGCGATTGCTCAGCTGCAAAGCCATCAAAAATCTCCAAGTACAACAACACTAGAAACGGCTCCTCGAGTCGAACCGGCACCGGAGAGGTCGAGCGACAACGGATTAGCAGCCGCCATTATAAAGATGCTCGAGGACCTCATGAAGAGGATCGAATTGGTCGAAAAGAAGATAGAAGCCAACGACAAAAAAGTGGAAACCTACAATTCAAGGGTCGACCAGATCCCAAGCACATACCCAATTGTAAAGGGTGTAGATTCAAAGATATTTGTGCAAAGGTCGTTCCCGTCAAGTGAGGCTCCGAAACCTATCCCAAAGAAATTCAGAATACCCGATCTCTCGAAGTACAACAGGACCCCGGACCCTAATGAGCACATTACTGCCTACACTCGTGTAGTGAAGGGAAATGACTAAAAGGAGGACGAGATTGAGTCCGTACTATTGAAAAAATTCGGAGAAATGTTATCAAAGGGGGCTATGATGTGGTATCACAACCTGACCCTGAACTCAATAGATTCATTTGCCATGCTGGCAGATTCTTTTATAAAGGCGCACGTCGGTGCCATCAAGGTTACTACAAGGAAATCTGACGTCTTCAAAATCAAGCAGAGAGAAAATGAGATGCTACGGGAATTTGTATCTCGCTTTCAAATGGAGCGAATGGAATAACCACCGGTCTCCGATGACTGGGCAGCACATGCCTTCACCCAAGGCTTGAATGCACGAAGCTTAATAGCTTCGAAGCAACTGAAGCAGAACTTGGTAGAGTATCCCGTCGTCGCTTGGGCGGATGTCCATAACCGATATCAATCAAAGATTAGGGTCGAAGACGACCAACTGGGATCCCCCTCATGCTCGGTATACCCTAGCAGGCTCCTGGCAAGGAACCAAGGCCAAACAAAGAAAGGTATCAACCATACACTAAAGATCGAAGAAAAGCCTCACGGCGTAACATACCTCGTAACAACCGTAGGGCACATCGAGGTCAGAATCCTCGGGTACTCGTGAGCAGAGCCGGCTACAATAGAAACACAGGGCCGGTAGAGGCACCCTGATTATCTTAGTACTACTTCAGCATTGATGTTTCAAATATCGTATCGTCAATAGGTAAAATCAAAGACACCAGATAGCCAAAACCCATACTATCAGATCCATCACAAAGGAACCATAACTTGGTATGCGAGTTTCATGGCACACACGGTCACAAGATTGAAAATTGCAGACAGCTCCGAGAGGAAGTAGCCCGAATAATCAACAAAGGGCACCTCCGAGAGTTCCTCAGCGACCAAGCTAAAAATCAATTTCGGGAAAGAGAGGAAAACAGGAAAAGTGAAGCTTAAAAGCCACAGCATGCCATCCACATGATCATGGGAGGAATCGACATCCCGCAGGAACCCGTTGTCAGACGAACAAAAATATCCATCACCAGGGAAAAGAGAACTCGGTGTTACATACCCGAGGATGCTCTCACATTCAGCGACGAGGACATCGAGACCCTGTCTCAGCCTCACAACGACACATAGGTAAATTTCTTTCTTGTGAATACATTTCAAATTAAACGTGTGCTTGTGGATCCAGGTAGCTCGGCCAACATAATTAGGTCGAGGGTGGTGGAGCAGCTCGGAGTGCTAGACCAGATCGTGCCCGCCTCTTGAGTCCTCAACGGATTCAACATGGCAAATGAGACAATGAAAGGGGAGATAACCCTCTTGGTCAACGTGGTCGGTGCAACCCAAAATACCAAGTTTCATGTCAACGAAAGAGACATGAGGTACGATGCCTTGCTCGGAAGGCCATGGATACACTGCATGAGAACACTGCCTTCAAACCTTAATCAAATGATGATGTTTCCAACAAAGGACGAAATAAAAACGGTATACGGGGAGCAGCATGCTGCAAGGAGATGTTCGCGGTGCACGATGTGGCACCGGCATCGATACCTTCTACATCGAAGGAGCCAAAGGATAAGTAGACAGCCAAGTAGCAGTCGCAAGCTACATCCACGGATGCACCCGATTTAATGAGAAAAGGACCGTACCGTGTCCTCGGAACAAGCGGTTGAAGCATATCAACGCTCGAACGCCATCGCCGCTAAGGTATGAGAGTCTCCCTTTTGTTTACATTTTACAACTGACCTATGTGCAGGTGTCTGATTCAAGATTTGAAGTACCTTCCAGCTCTAAGACCTTAGGTTTTAAAGCATGTTTCACGCTCTTTTTTCCCTAAGATCGGATTTTATCCCAAATGGGTTTTACTGGCAAGGATTTTAACGAGGAAACATCCATATGCTACCTAAGGAAGACTCAATAAGTATTCAAGGCCTCTCTTCAATCAACCTCGAATACTGGGGGGGGGCATCCCCCAGGGTATTGCCTCATCGGAGAAATCAAAACAAGCCAAAGAGGGTCTCGATAGAAAAATGACGAATCGGGCCAAACGGTCAAATGAACCGTGTCCGCTTAGAATAATCGAACCCTCAATGGCAACTATGTATACTTGTTCCAAGTAATCAAAGGAGTTTCTTTTACCACCAAAAACCTTGCGAAGTTGCTATTATCACAAGGAAAGGCTCCAGGGCCAAAAAAACTTCCGATGTCTCGGGCACTGTCGGCGACTGTCACCCCATCGAGCTACCAAAGCTCGAGGCTGTAAGACCCTAAGAGGGAAACCTCGAGCTAGAAAGCCCTACCAAAGCTCGAGGCACGATCGAATCTTTAAGTTCTACAGACATGATCAATCTGTAAGATCTCAAGCAATGCATGTCCAATTTGAAAAATCCTTAAAAAAGGCACAATCCTGATATTAAAGTCAAGGCTATATATTCGAATTTGTAAGACCCCTCAAAAGGCATACCCTCGATGTAGACGCCGAGACTACCTCACTCGGGGACTGAAAGGCTACGTCCAAACACAACGACTACGGTCGAAAGGCTACGGCCAAACACAACGACTACGGTCGAAAGGCTACATCCAAATACAACAACTACGGTCGAAAAGCTACGGCCAAATACAACGACTACAGTCGAAAGGCTACGGCCAAATATGATGACTAGGGTCATAAGGCTCCGTCCAAACTAACGCGACCTGGGGATGCCCGACCGACGCCATAAAATAACAGGCTACCCTCGGTATAAGAAAAAGAGCTTTGATCATGTCAGCTCCAAATAAAAAAAGGCTTCGAAATAGTTCATCCATCGAGCGAAACCTCCCAAGGTTCTCACTTATAGTCACATAACGGCTCGTAATCGAGGTTCTTATCGAACCACCGAAGAGTCGGACAAACAAAAAAACTTTAAAAAAATCTTTAACAAGGAAAAAATATAGCCTATATTAAAGGTCGTATAGACCCAACACGTAAGAGCCTAAGTGCCAGCTTAAAACGCCTCAGGGCTATTTCAAAAACCTAAGGGTCAATGAGCTCGAGTCGAAACCCGACTCGAGGATTGAGCCCTAAACGGTTAACTCAAAAGCTCCTAAGGGCCAATACACAAGAGCCTACGGGCCAGCCTAAAACGCCTAAGGGCAAAGGCATGAGGGCCTACGGACCATCCTAACTAGCCTCAGGGTCGATCTGTAAACCTAAGGGTTTGTTCACCTCGAAGTCCAATTCTTCGGACAAGTTATCGACAATGGAAATTCAAGACAAAAAAGAAGATAGATACAAGAAAAATTGGAGATATCAAAAGACTTTTCATATATATATATATATATATATATATATATATATATATATATATATATATATATATATTACAAATATACATTCACAATGCTCCCACAGGGAGTCTGATACAAAGCAGAAAAGGAAAGCCTAGTCTATTTTCTCCTCGGGGACTACGACTCTATCGGCCTCTTCCTCATTATCTTCAGAATCGGATACGAGGAACTTGGCATCATATCTCTTTCGAGTGATCGAAGCCCCTAGTATGGATCTCCTCAAGGGTTTCCCTTCGGGATCTGCATCGGGCATAGTCACTTCTCATGTTCTCACGATCAGAAGCACCTCTCAACTATGCTCGAGCCTCGGCAACATCTTTTAAATACACAGCCACTATCTTATCGGCCTTAGCTCGGATCTCTTCTGCTTCTGACCGGGCATCCAAGACCTCGGCCTTCATCTTCAAAAGGTCAGACTCGAGCCTTGCAATCTGGCTCGTCTGGACCAAGCCGTTTTCACGAGCATTCCGTAGTTGCACTTCTATGGTAGAATCCTTGGCCAGAGAATTCTTCTTGGCCGCAACTTGGGCATCGACCTGAGCCCTTAGCTCAGTGCACTCATACTTGGCCTGGCCAACTCTGCCCCAAAAGGCGTTCCAGGTCCGCTGCTTTCCTCTGCAACTGAAACATCATAGTATTAAGCTCCGGGGATAGGAGAAGAAACACGCATGTCCTTAAAACGAAGGTTACATGTCCCTCGAGGCGGCCTTCGTAGTGCTGGCTACGATGCATTTCACAGCGGAGGCGTATCAACTCCTTAGTTCTTTTATCACATAGGAGCCTGAGGGATTTCTCCCCATCTGAGGCTCTTCACAACCGATCCTCGCAGCGAAGCAACTCGGACTTGAGCTTGTCAAAAGCCTATGAAAAAGAAGCTTCACTTAGAAAATGAGAACGGAGCTAATAAAACCACAAAGATCATCGAAGCTTACCGAAGAGCAGAACCGCTGAGACTCCTCAAAGGCCGAGCGAGCATCTCCTGGACTGGCCTCTTCGGCCCTATCAAGCAGTCCCTGGCCCCGAACATCCCTCGAAGTACCTTCGACGGGAAAAAAAAGTGGCGGCACAAGACCCTTTTCCCTCGAAGTACCTTCGATCGGGGAAGAAGACGGTGGCAAAGGAGGAACTGCCCCCTCGAGGCTAGAGACCTCAGGTTGGGAAGGCTCGGTTTCGCCTCCTTTATGCCTTCGGGTAGACCCTGCCTCACTATGAGTCTGCTCGCCCAACGAGGACTCCTTCCGCTTATTATTGTTCTTCGGCCCTAAAGCCGACGACCCATTCTCCTCTCCAAGGGGACACGGTCTCATCTCGGGGAATTCTCCAATGCCTGCAATAAAGGAGTTAATGAAAGGGAAAGTTTTTTCCTAAAAGAAAAGAACCTTACGCCACTTAGCGGGGTGTTTGACCTCCCATCCACCCTTTAACAGATCTTGCCACTTACGCTCATCGTAAGTCGAGCAGGCCGCCAATCTACGAGTCCGATCCGCCAGGTCAGGGACCTAAAATAGCAACGACGGAGTAGTTGCAAAAAGGAAAAAGAGACATTATTACGGAGTCTGACTCCACTATGAACAAATTGATAAAGGCGCGAGTGTATCACTTACGTGTGAAATTCCATTTCTTAGGAAAAGGGCATGAACTCCGCCGGGATAATATCGGCGGTCCGCACTCGGAAAAATCGACTCATCCACCCTCAGTCCCCCTCTTCTTCATCAACAAGGGGCTGGGTGGATCGACGTCGGAGAGTGATCAGGCCCCAATAGTGCGAGGGCCGGTACAATCTGATGAGATGACTAAGGGTGAACACGAGCCCGACTTTCTCCGCAAAGAACCTCATCATCAGCATTATCCTGCAAGAAGTCGGGTGAACCTGTGACAGGGTAACTAGATATCTCCTACAAAGTTCGAGCACAACTCTCTCAAGAGGGCCCAACGTAAAGGGGTACGTATACACGTTCAAAAAACCCTATACATGGGCCATGATATCCTCCTCCAGGGAAGGTACCTGTAGTACCGCCTCTTCTCCCCATCCGCAGTCTCTCCTTGCTGCCTCGAGGTGTCCTTCTCCTATTGATGGAATGAACCTTGATGCATTCCCCCGATGGCCCCGAAAATTAGGAGTTCTCTCTAACGTGAAGTCCCTCCTCGAGACGAAGCAGTCCGAGGTGCGTTCACCAAACGCTGGCGGTGTACCACCGACCGGGCAAGAGGCGGAGGCAGAACTCTCCTCTTGTTGATGGACAGATTCAGGCACGGCAGCCATAGTTATGGTAAGACTAGAGAAAAGAGATTAAGCTCAAAGAAAGGACCTCAAACTAAAAAGGTAGAAGGATTGGTGAGAGAGAAACTCCGTAAAGAAGACAGTTGCTAAAAATAGCAAAGTCTTCAGGTGAAGAAGGCAAGTACATATATAGAGCAAGCGACGCATGTTCGCATAATTTGAAGGCCAATCAATTCGGACCATGTAATTACCACTTTTGGGGAAATATACCGGTAGGACCCCCTCAGTCACATCACAAGTCATGTCATCTGGATGACGCTGTCATGCAACGTTCGAGGGATCAAGGTCCGCGTGTCAACCAAGCCTCGAGATGGTACCCGATCTCTAAGATCTCTGTCTCTACGAGAATAGGCTCTAAAAGAGATATCACTCCAGCCTCTAGATGGTGCCCGATCTCGAGGATCTCTGCTACTATAATCGCAAGCTCTAAGGAGCTATCAATATCGATCTAGCCTCGAGATGGTTCCCGATCTCGAGGGTCTCTATTACTATAATTATGGGCTCTAAGGAGCCATCAATATCAGCCTAACCTCGAGATGGTGCCCGATCTCGAGAATCTCTATTATTGCAAATATGGGCTCTAAAGGAGCCACCAATCTAGCCTCAAGATGGTGCAAAAACTTGGGGACCCCCGTTGCTGCAAGTATAAGTTCTAAAAATTACTGTCAAGATATACATATCAATCTAGCCTCGAGACGGTACCCGATCTCGAGGGCCTCTATTATCCCAAGTATGGGCTCTAAAGAGCCGAAGTCAAAATTCAAAAAAATTGTCATTGCATTGAAAAATAGAAGACTTGAAGCAGAAACTTCTTTTTTGCATTCACTAAAATATATTTATAGAACAAGTCTTTACAAAGCTCCCCCGAGGAGCCCATGTACGAAAAGAAAAAGAAAAAGAAAGCAAAAATAGTGATGTGAGTATATTCCTCGCCTTCACTGCTATCTGAGTCGCTATCGGAGTCCTCATCCTAGGAAGTTGAAAGTGCCGACTCTTCTTCTAAAGTCCTGGACTTCTCAATCTCAGTAGAGAGATCGGCACCTTTGGCACTTGCTTCTTGGAGGGCCTGCCTCCTAGCTTGTGAGAGAGCATAAGCAATGGCCCGAGCCAATTTGAGCCCGGCCTCTTCGGATATCTTCCTAGCCCAATCATTGGCGACAGCTGCATCTCTTTTGTATAAAGCTACATGCTCACCGGCCTCAGACTTGGCCACAGATAATGAAGTGACCTCTTCCTGGGCACTCCGTAGAAGGTCCTAGGTCGAGGTCAACTCTCCCCGCAAACGGTCCCTCTCCGAGGCCACGGCTTCATTCTGCCTCTTCAGCTCGAGGATCTCCAAATCCTTGGTTGCAGCCTCTTCCCGAAGTTGCCCCACCAGGGCATTCTTTTGCTCAATCTTCAAAGGCGAAACAAGTTAGTAAACGACAACTTATGAGAGTTAGAAATGAACTCATGAGTGACATATTACCTGCTCGGCGAAGCTAGTTCGCTCTTGATACACTCCTTCAAGACTGCTCTGGAGCTCATTCAACTGCCTTCGATTCATTCAGCTCCGAGGTCGAGCTCCTTCTCGCGACAGGTAAGCTAGTCGTTCAGCTTGGAGAAATCTTGGCCATACAATTTCTTGGCCTGCAACACAAAGGAAGGAAGTTAAATAAACAAGAATAAGAATCTGAAACGCAGGCGATACATCAAGAAGGTTACCTGCTTTTGAAGCCTCTCGGCCTCCTCGAGAGGGACAGAGGCATTGAGATCGGCCTCCTTCTCCTCAACACATTCAAAATAATTTTCGAATGTGTCATCCACTTCCCGAGAGATGTCCACATCGGCAGCGCCCCTGTTCTGCGCGTCACGTATTTCCTCTGGGGAAAATGAAGGGCCCAAATTGAAGCCGCCTCAGCATCGATTTTTATTGGGGCTTCTTCCCGACCCCGAAGAACTTTGGAACCAAGCCCTATGAACTCATCGACACGAATTGTACCATGTCCGGCGAATGGCTCGGGGACCCTCCTCGAGGGTCCCCTTCGCGCAAGGTTGTTCCACCTCGGCCGCCTCCGATTCGGAGACCCGATGCTCAACAGTCTTTGGAGCGTTCGTGCTCCATCTTTACCTTTGTACAAAGGGGCAGTTATCCTCATCTTCATCTGCGACACAAAGACTTGCAGTAGCATCTGAAGTCAAGACCATGGCATCGGTCTTGGGCTTGCGGACCTTGGGCTTCTTTGATTTTGGAGACTCGGTCGATGTCTCTTTCTTCCTCTTCTTACCCTTGTCAGGTTTCTAAGTTCCCTCTTCACCGGGAAAGGGCGGTCTCATTGACAGACTATCCCCGAGACCTGCATATGCATGATATATCATACCTTCCGCCAAAAAGGAAACTTATGTGAAATTTTACGATGACCGCAAAAAGAGCTTACCATGGTTCTTGGCTTGCCACCGATTCTTGGCCAAATCACGCCAAGATCGCTCATTTTAAGGAAAGGCAGAATCTATTTGCTTGATCCAACCCGGTAGGTTCTGAAGCGCGTCTCGGAACCAAACGGTGGCTGTATAATCAAAAGAAATCAATTCAGAAAAAGGGGAATGAGCAATAAAATATATTCGAGGTAGTGAAACTTACGCCTCATGTTCCATTCGTCCGGGAATGGCATCCTGTCATCAGGGATGATGTCTAAGGTTCTCACTCTGACGAACCAGCTCATCCACCCCTGGTCTTTGTCTTCATCGATGCTCTCAAAGAACGTCTTCGCAGACCGATGTTGCAGCTTGATTAAACCCCCTTGGAAGAGACGAGGGCTATACAACCTTATCAAATGGTCGAGAGTAAAGTTCATTCCCTCGACCCGGTTGGAGAAATATCGTAGCATATATACAATTCTCCATTAGGAAGGATATATTTGACCGAGTGTCACTCGGTATTGGCGGCAAAAGTCAAGAATTATTGGGTCTATCGGTGGGGAAGAAGACTCTACGGGACCCAAAGTGAATAGGTATGTGTATACACTGAGGAAGCCAGCTTTATGTGTCACTATGCTTTTTTTAGCTTCAGGGATTTGTATTTGTACTACCTCCCACCAGCGGCAGTCCGTTTTTACCCTCTCCACTTTGGTTACCACACTGATGTACCGAGACATGGGCTCGCATCGGCCCGGTGTGGAAGGAGGCTTATCGATGGTAAAGTTAGAGATGGTATCGAAAGGGCCTGGAATACACTACTGAATACTCGGTGGTGTTTTTGGTTTTCCATTGGACGAGCATGCAGAAGAAGAGGTGCCCTCTTTCTGGGCACCGTCTTAGAAGTTTTTGCCATAACTGAGAAAGGTCTCTAAGAAAGGAGATGAAGAAGAAAGCACAGAGATAAGATGAATGTAGAAGATGATGAACTTAGCTCTGGAAACTTGAGGATGTTGTAAAAGTATGAATGATAAACACCTGAGGTATTTATAGAAGCCATTTGACCAGAGTTTGGGAAGTTGGAAAGTCGAACCAAAACAGTTTGCGGACTTCTCGATAATCGTGCTAACGGTGACCTTTATGCAGCCTTTGAGTCACATCCTTTAATGCTCTGACGAGGCAGACGTCATGATGGAAGTATCGAAGAGGCAAGAATTCGATATCGTTTCTTATCATTTCGCTATAACAAACGCAGGGACTATCTGTATACGGCTAAAATCGAAAAGTCTGATTTTTTTATTATCATGGCTTTCCACTGACCATGCTCAGAAGGCTCGAGGCACAACTCGAGGTTCGACCTCGAGGGATCCCTATGCTCGACCTCGGGGCAGTATAAATTGGTGGCTATCATGGATGAGTCGGAAGCTCCCGAAAGGCGCGTGGTTAGAGTTGACCAGGTCTGCAAGAATAGTATGAGTCCATACCGTGGCATTAAATAGTTGTACCAGCTGCATATCTTTGTAATAAATGTTTATGTACTATTTTGGGATTTTTCCCTCCTATATAAAGGGGATCCTTATCATTTCTTGCACACATGATATTCAATACAAGAGCATTCTCTGCTCTCTAACTTAAACATTCTCCACTGTTGATCCATTTGGTTTATTGCTTATATTTATTGTGTTATATTGATTGTTCTTCATTTATTACTCATCATTGATCATATATATCCGCCTTAGAGGCCCATAGAAGTGTTATAGCTCCATTTACCTTCCATTGTTAATACCGAGCCTCGACCTCGAGGCCCTATCTTGGTTAGCTCAAACCCCGACCTAGGGCAGTTTGGTTTGCATATCTTTGCTTTTTTTAATTCTTTTCTTATTTCCTCAATTCACGTGTAGCATCTATTTCTTAACAACTAGTATTAAAATAAATCCTATATTTTTAGAACCACCAAATCAAATCTAAGTGTAATTACCATTTCCAAGGTAAACAGAAGTTGTGGAGGCAATGGCTTAAACTCCAAGGTAGGTGGATCTTCAATAGAAGGCTTTGTAGGAGGAGTCTTCCTATTTTCAAGATACAAGGACAATTTCCGGGGTTCATAGTTGTACGACCCCATTCCTTGCAAAGAGTTCACACATTCCATGAAGCCATTCATCTCGTCATCATCAAAGTTGATCAAGACGACCTCCAACATATCACAAACGTTGATTATAGAACTTGTATCATCAACAATGACATTAGTCACCAAATCTGCAATAGAACAAACCTCATTGTTATTTGGTTTCCGCATGGACTTACACACATGGAATACCTTTTTTTCATCACCAACCCGGAAAGTGAGTTCTACGGCTTCAATGTCACAAAGAGTCGTACTCAAGTTGCCCAAGAATAATTAGCACCTCATAATAAACCTCACAATCTAGAATGATAAAATCTGTCGGAATAATGAATTTATGAACCATCACCAAAACATCTTCAATCACACCCAACGGCCTTTTCATGGTACGATCGGCCATTTGCAATCTCATCGAGGTGGGTCTTGGTTTCCCAATCCCCAAAGTCTTAGAAACCAAATAGGGCATCAAATTTATACTTGCCTTATGATCACAAAGAGCTTTAGCAAACTCGACACTTCCAAATGTACAAGAAATCATGAAAGCACCGGGATCCTCCAACACAGCTCCCATAGCGATATCACTAGCATCACACATCAACTAAAACGACAACTCCCAATTAGGAGCTTGAATGATAGGAGCGGTTGTCAAAAGTAGCTTGAGTTCCTCAAAATAAACCATACACACCTCATTAAAGTGAAACTTGGCATCTTTTTCCAACAGTTTACACATTGGGTTCCCCACTTTTGAGAAGTCCTTGATGAACCTCTGGTAGAATCCCCCATTCCATAGAAAACGTCTTACACCCTTCACGGTATTTGGAGGAGGTAACTTTGCAATAATATCAATCTTTGTCGGATTGACTTCAATACACTTTTTGGAAACCTTATGCCCAAGCACAATGTGTTCCTCTACCATAAAGTGGCACTTCTCCTAATTCAAAACAAGATTTGTTTCTTCACATATTCTCAACACCTTGGACAAGTTAGCCAAACACCCATCAAAAGGGTTTCCCAGCACAGAAAAGTCATCCATGAATACTTCAAGAAACTCCTCCACTATGTTAGTGAAAATAGCCATCATATACCGTTGGAAGGTAGCCGGAGCATTGCAAAGACCAAATGGCATCCTCTTACAGGCAATAGTTCCATAAGGACACGTAATAGTTGTCTTCTCTTGGTCTTTGGGGGAAATTTGAATTTGGATGTAGCACAAGTAACCATCAAGAAAGCAATAGAAGGACCTTCCCACTAATCGATCCAACATTTGGTCAATAAAAGGGAGGGGAAAGTGATCCTTTCGGGTAGCATTGTACAACTTCCTATAGTCCACGCAAACTCTCCATATGCTGACGGTCCTTGTTAGAATTAGCTCATTCTTATATTTGAGAACCACGGTCATCCCTCCTTTCTTTGGCACACATTGTACCGGACTCACCCAAGTGTTATCTGAGATTGGGTACACTACTCCAGCGTCTAACCATTTTATGATTTCCTTTTTGACCACTTCTTGCATAGGAGGATTGAGCCTTTTTTGGTGTTCAACACTTGGCTTGCACCCTTCCTCCAAGTTGATCTTGTACATACAAAAGGACAAACTTATCCCCCGGATATCCGCAATGGTCCAACGTAATGCCAACTTGTGCTTTTTTAGCACATCAAGCAATAAAGAAACATGCACACTAGAAAAAGAGGATGAGATAAAAATGGGAAAATTCCATTAGAGCCTAGAAATTCATACCTCAAATGTGAAGGAAAAGACTTCAACTCAAGCTTTGATGGCTCAATGATCGATGGTTTAGTAGGAGGAGTTACCCGATTCGCCAAGTCAAGGAATAATTTTGGGGGCTTGTAAGAGTAGGAACCAAGTCCCTCCAAACACATCATGGCTTCAACGTAACCCTCCATTACCTCATTCTCTGAATTGAGTAGAACCCCATGCAAAGCTTCTTCCATAAAAATTTCTTTCATATCCTCATCTACTACTTCATCAACCACATCAATCATAGATATCACTCCATAGTCATATGGATGCTTCATTGAATTTTGAATATGGAATACCACTTCTTCATCATTCAACCGGAATTTGAGCTCCCCGGCTTCATCATCACATATGGCACAACCGGTAGCCAAGAAAGGCCTACCAAGAATGATCGGGATTCCTACATCCACTTCACATTCAAGAATCACAAATCCACGTGTAAGTAGAATTGATCCACTTTGACAAGAATATCATCAATCACACCAAGTGGTCTCTTCAAAGTATGATCCGCCATTAATAATTTCATTGATGTAGGACTTGGTTCACCAAGACCAACTTCTTTAAAGCGGCATAAGGCATCAAGTTGATGTTTTCCACCAAATCACACAAAGCTTTTGCGAAGCTTGTAATCCCAATAGCACAAGGGTGAAAGCCCCCGGGCCTTCCCTCTTCTTAACCCCGGTTTGTGAGATAATTGCACCACATGTGTGGGTGATAAGTTGGTATTTTACCAACTTATCTCCTCTTAATAATTAGGCTTTTGCATGATTTTTTTGAGAAACTAAGGCTTTATCTGAGGTTTATTGGCATATTTCAGGTATGATAAGATTTGCAGAAGAAACAGAAGAAACCAAGTCAAAATGTGCAAAAATGGTGAAAAATGGACTGCTGCCAGTTTACTCTATGCGATCGCGGATGGTCTTATGCGATCGCATAAGTCCAGGAAAAGGGACTATGTGAACGCAAAGATTTAAGGTTGTGGTCAGCGTTTGGTAAAATGCCCTATGCAAACGCAGGGCAGCCTATGCGATCGCATACCTAAGGGAAATTATTCACTACGATCGCAGGTGTATGGACGTGAACGCACAATACAAATTCTGGGCAGTTTTGGAATTTCATGTCTTTGTCCCCCACACCATTTAATACACGATCTAGCAGATATTTTGGGGATCATTTGGCTTATTTTCATTCTTCAACACTAGAGAAGAATAATTTTGGAAGCTAGGGTTTGCACACACACTTAGGTTTTGAAGATCTGAAGCTTGTGGTTAAGGATTTATTACCCATTTATGTTCATTTCTTCATTACCTTGCTTTGTATTAAATATTTAAGTGTGTAGTATTTATTTTCAACACTAAGTCTTGTTTATGGAAATATTCTTGTTTAAAGTATGGATTAAATACCTTGTTGTGCTTATGTATTGAATGATTTTTCATCTTTTATGAAGTGAGTTATTGTTTCTTTAATTATTCTTGTTCTTTAATGTTTCCAAAGGGACTAGATAACCTTAGAACTCACCCATTAACTCCGAATTAATTTTGGAAAAGATAATTTGGGGTTGGGAAATATTAATTAACAAGAACTTGAGCCTTTAACCCTCATTTTATAGATTCTACCTTGGAATAGGATTGAACTACTTGTAGCCATATCTGGGTGTTCTTAATCTCTTAATTGGGTTAGGAATAATTCAATTAGGAAGTCTTGTTAGTCTTCGGAAGAAGCTAATTAAGAATTATTATCCTGGCTAATTAACATAAACTCGCTCATATTTGTAAACTCGTGAAATACATTGGATCGTTACTTGAGTGTAATTCCCGATGCATCCGTACTTGTAGTCATTGATCATTTTACTTGCTTTCTAGGTTAGTTTACATTTTTGCATTTATATATAAATATTTTCTAAACAAAATTCTAAGTGTTTGGCATTGCGCGATAAGTGATAATTCTCTTACATTCCTAATCGTCTACATATTGTTCTCTGTGGGATTCGACCCCAACCTAGTTGGGTTATTATATTTGAAAGGCGACCGCTTTACACTATTTTAAAGTGTAATTTGAGCATATCAAATTTTGGCATCGTTGTCGGGGAACAATTTGGCATAATTTAGGTTGTTTGAGAAATAAGCGTAAGTGCTTTGGTCCAAACTTGTGAATATTTGTGTAATTATTTTTCTTACCTTGGTCTATTTTTCTTGTTTGTTCCTTGTTTATTTTCTTAGTTTTTGATAATAAAAAATATATTTATATGGCATCATTTAATGAAAATTGGTCGGATGGTAGTTGTTCATACTCTGATGACCCTTGTCCTTATTGTGGAGGACCACACTCGTGGCAAAATTGTTTAAACTCTCCCGGGGTGGATTGTACGCACAATCTCAAACCTATGATTGGAGTATTTATGATAGGTGTGGTCGTCAAAATGGTCATTGGTATGATTGTGCTTATTTTTCCTTCCCTTCCCCAAACCCCCGCTATGATGATTCTACTTTTTGTGATGAAAATTTTATGGATGAGGAAGTGGAAGATATTGAGCATGGCCAAAATGGAGAGTTCAAGCTCATGTTGGAATGCCTACTTGAAGGAAGAAACAAAGAGCAAAATGCCTTGGAAGAGCTTTTGGAGAATAGTCTCCAAAATGACTTGGCACTTGAAAGGTTGAACTCACAAATGGATGAAATGATTGAAGCCTTAAGGGTTCAAAAATCCTCGAAAATGAGTGCAAGCCAACAACCTTCCTTGGAGGTTAAAGTTGAAAATCCCTCCTTAGAAATTGATCAAAACCAAGAAGAACTCTCAAATGCTCAAAATGAGAAGATGATGCTCATGTTGGAGGCAATTCTTGAAAATGAGGAGAAGCACAACTTTGCACTCGAGGACTTGAAACATGAAGTGACTCAAAATGATGAGCATCACACTTTGGAGGATCAAATGAAATCATTAATGGAGGCTCATTATGCCTCTCAATTTGAATGTGTGGGAGGAAGCCAAGAAGAGTCTAATTCCGAGGAAGAAAGTGAGCTCTACTTTGAGGAATCAAGATTTGAACATCCGCCAACCGACTCCATGAGTATTATTGATGCCAAGAAAAATGCAGAACTAGAGTCAACCGGTGTAAATGAAAATTTGGTTGAACTTGACTCTAGTCCGGGGGAAAAAGAGGATGTCAAAATCGGGGAAGAATTGCAAGTTGGAGGTTTGAAGTCACATTCCAAGCATTTTTCAATATTGGAATTGTGTGGTGATATGGAAGTTGAACTACACGAATCAATGAAGGATTGCGAGGAGGAAGGACCAATACCATACATACTACAATTTGAAAGAACAACAAGGCAAAACGACATTCCTCACATGAAAGCCAAAAAGTGCAAAATGAAGAAATTCATGATTGGCTTGGTCATCTACTTACCACCCCCTACTACTCGTGGTCACAATCTTGATTCCAAGCTAGGTGTCGAGTTCATATCGTCCAAGTGGCGATAAAAGCGGTAAAGTTGACTTGCGTCGTGCCACGACGTTAAAATGCGACGCTTGGTGGGAGGAAACCCATCGTTTTCAAATTTTTGGGTCATTTTTGAAATTTTCTTTTTTAGGATAACTTATTATATAGTTTCTAACCAATCTGCCAAGTTTTAAAATTTTTGGAGTTGATTTGAGCAGGTCAGCGTGACTGGGCAACCAAAAAACAGTAGCTGGTGCAAAATTGCAGAGCAGCACACTGTTACACTATGCGATCGCCGCACAACAAATGTGATCGCATATCAGCTGGATTCAGTAACTATGCGATCACATAAATTGTCAAGCCATCGCGAAATTCTGGGAGTTACTGCTCAATGCGATCGCAATTGTATACACGCGATCGCATTGCTCCAGGTAAGTAAAATCAACTCTAACACTGGAAATGACACTTTGCTCACTTTTCTGCCCAAAAAGAATTTTCTTACCCCCTGGCCCTCAAAAATCATCTCAAGGGTGTCTCTCTCCAATTCCATACTTCTAATCATGTTTAATCACAAAGGTATGTGCTTCGTCATTCGATTCTTTCTTCAAGTTCAATTTCTTGTGCTACTAGTGTAAATGAACACCCATTTTTCTTTCGTCTTCATCTCCATTGTCTAAGATTGATAATTTGGAGTTTTTTTTCTGAATAATGAGTTTGAATGTGTGTGTGCTTGCTGGGTAAGGTTAGTTGAGTGAATTCTTACTTCTTGAACAGAACTTGGGGTTAGATCTGTGCCTAAATTCTCTAAAATATGTGTTAAAATATGTTGCCCATTATGTGTGTAGGGAAACGCCCAAGAGAAAACTCAACTAGGCAAAGAAGAAGCCCCCGCGATCGCGAGGCCCAATTCCGCGATCGCGTAGATATAAATTTGCACAGTGAGGACTTTGCCTTATGCGATCGCGTCGACTGTTCCGCAATGGCAAAGTGTTAAACTGTGAACCAAAAAAAGTTTACCATTCGAGATCGCCAGTGTTGAAACGCGATCGCACTGCCTTACAGTCGTGGCAGTAAAATAGTGGTTGTGCAAATTTTTGCACTATTACTTTGCGACTTTTTCTTTGGCCAGGATACATCTTAATACAGTGTATTAAGTACCCGTTCATGCATTTAACATGTGGCCTACATTTGTAGGTACTTTGAGTATAAAATGGCCTCGAAAAATATTGAAAATGTGCAAGAGCCTGCTCCCCAAGCTGTGGAAGAAGAGTATTTTGATGAGTCCAGATTCACGGCGGCTGAGTGTGAAAGAAATTATGATAAAATCATGTAGAAGAGTATCGTCAACGAAAGAGGAATCCATTTAGACAACCTTGATGCTAAGATGTCGGATTTTTTCCGAAGATTGACTGACAGTTGTTGGATGTGCTTTGCTCCTGAACCAATCAGAGCGAACTACACAGTAGTTTGTGAGTTTTATAACAATGCCTTGAAGACAAATTTCCAGGGGGGAAGTATTCACTTTTGTTAGGGGAAAGCAGATCAACTTTGGCCCCGAGGTAATAAATGCACACTACGGTTTTTCCAATGCTGACAATGAGGTATACAGAACCAGAGGAAGAGAGAGAGGGACACAATGGTTGGTGGAGAAGCTTCATGATGGGGTGCAACCAACTTGGGAAAGAATACACAAAGGGGTTGATTCTCATGAATTCACTGTGGAAGTCAAGACTTGGATATCCATTATTTGTGCTAGCATTGTTCCGGCTAGACATGAGACTGACGCCTAAGAAGGCATTGATGATTGTTGCCATTGCCAGTGAACGCGGGCAAGCACATAGTGAGTGAAATTGAGGAAGCATGTAACGGAAGGTATAAAAGCCTATTATTTCCCTTATGGATCACTCAATTGTGTTATGATGTTGAGGTGCTACAGAAGCCAAATGATGTTGAGAAGGACCCTGGCGTAGCAATCTATCCATTACTTCGAAAAGGGCCAACTGGCGGGAAGAAAAAGAGAAGAATTGATGTGCTATCTCCTTATTTGGGAAGTTTTCTGAGAATGGTGAGGGATCTGCTGGCTCCTCCACAGCTATAGCGGGACCACATGACCCCATGGCTCCACTTCCGTATGGGCCCCCCACTATGCGCCACATTTCCCATTAGATCTATGGCGTAGATTCTCACATTCGACATCTTGTCGATGGCTTTCCCTCTGGTCCATCTCGTGAGAGAACTTCGACTGGGACTGGTAAGAAGCCACCAACTTTGGGTGATGTAGTGAAGGAACAAAAAGCAATCAAAAATAGGTTAGAAGACATGAGCCGGAGACAAGGAAAGGTTGAAAGGCGACAGATGAAGTTCAAGGAGCATGAGAAGAAGAAGAGCAAGTTTCTGTCAAGGATGATGCACAAGCTGAGTTCATTTTGTGGCTCACATGATTCTGAGGACGATGATGATGAGGATTTGGAGCTCAATTTTCCCACCACCTCCAGCTCCGAGTGATGCAGTTTCAGGGAGCACCTCCTTCATTTTATCTTGTTTTGATTAGTTGCATTGGAGACAATGCAACACTTTAGGTTGGGGTGGCTCATATGTGATGGATATTTGTGGAGCATTTTATGGAACATTATTATTGTTTTTGTGAACTTGTGTGGATTGGTTGACATTGTTAGTTTATTAGTAATATTTTGTAAAATTAGCATTTTCTTGTTGGTATCTATTTTTCTTGTTTTTATTTGTGCTTATTTTGGTTTTTATTTTTTTTAGTAGTATTAATGAAACTCCTTGGTTTTTCTTTCTACCACGGTTCTTTTCCAAGGAATTTATTTGTGTTAAACCGGGTGACTTTTTCCAATGATGGATGGCGTGATAACTTTTTTAAGGGATTAGTCTTGTTTAGTTTCTCTTTAGTTTTAGGAAGTAAATATTTTTTTGTTAGTTTAGTAGCTAGTTGTGAATAAATTGGTTTTTGAGGTGTAATCTTGTGCTCATAAGCCAATGTGTGACTTGTTTGGTACCAATATAATTTAAACTTTGGCATATGAAGTTTTTTATCTTTAAAATATAAAATAAAATATGAATGACTAAAGTAATGTTCCTTGTTGTGACTTTTAGATTCTAATTTTGGCTCTTTGATTCACTAAATAGATTCTTAGGCTACATGTGACTTCCTTGAGATTCATTTGTTTCAATTGGATTTTGGATTGTATTCCACTTGAGCTTTCATGTGCCATGTGTGGTGAGATTATAATTGTGAAGTTCTTTTGCATCATTTGTAGTCTAGAACTTGCCCGGAATGTGCTTCAAGGCGAAATCCTAGACTAACTTCGTTTGAAAATTGATATTAGGCCTTCCTTGGACCATTATTATGCCTAAAGTTCCTACCCATGAATATTTTCCCTAGTCAACCCTTTTGAGCGTTTTAACTGTTTCTTTGGCAATCATATTACAAGCTATCATCTTATTGATTTTCTTATGGAATCATACCTCCCTAAGTAATTTAAAGTATGAATATAGGCTAAAAGCATAAGTTTGGAGGTGGAGGTTGAAAAAGTTGTGATGTGGAGGTTTCTCAAAAAGTGAAAAGTGTTATAAAAACAATAAGGAATTGTGAATAAATGGAAAACTAGGTAATATAAAAAAGGTGGAAAAAGTTCTTGAAGGAAATGGACTTTAAGTGTTGAAAAATTGTAGTGCTTAGGGAGGTTTTGAGTCACTCTTACCAAATTGTGCCCTACCTTAATCAAAAGCCTAAACTACAACCCTTTAAGTCCTAATTGATTTTGAACCAAGTATGTCTATATTAGTGGAGAAATACATGAAGGGCAAGCCTATGGTACTACTTGTGTGCATTTGAATATCTTTGAGAGAGAGAGAGAGAGTTGATTCTTTCCATTTAACATCCCATTGTTTTGAATTGAAATTTATGAGTTTGGGATTCTCTCGTACAGTGTGAGGGCACATGAGACACGAGTTGTGAATTTAATCCCATTTTTAATTTGGAGGAATGAGCGAGGGAAGACAATTCTAATAGAGAGGCAAATTTTAAATATTTAGTGTCATGACTTGGTTGCAATGGTTAATGTGGTTTTTGAGAAATTGAATTGAAATAAAATGTGTGAAAAGTTGGTGATTCATATGCCTTGGATTAATTGTTGGTACCAACCAAAGTCACTAAATTATGCTTAAATTGACCCTTTTTGACTTGGAATGATGTTTGGCATGCCATTGAGCTTAAGTTATGGTTTTATTGAAGTATGTTCTTAGTTTTTGAATTGCTTGAGGACAAGCAATAGTTTAACTTTGGGGTTTTGATAAGTTTGTATTTTACCAACTTATCTCCTCTTAATACTTAGGCTTTTGCATGATTTTGTTGAGAAACTAAGTCTTTTTCTGAGGTTTATTGGCATATTTCATGTATGATATGATTTGGAGAAGAAACGGAAGAAACCAAGTCAAAATGTGCAAAAATGGTGAAAAATGGACTGCTGCCAATTTACTCTATGCGATCGCAGATGGTCCTATGCGATCGCATAAGTCCAGGAAAAGAGACTATGCGAACACAGAGTAATATATGTGAACGCAAAGCTTTAAGGTTGTGGTCAGCGTTTGGTCAAATGCCCTATGCGATGGCATACCTAAGGGAAATTATTCACTGCGATCGTAGGTGTATGGACGCGAAACAATACAAATTCTGGTCAGTTCTGGGCAATTTTGGAATTTCATGTCTTTGTCCCCCAAACCATTTAATACACGACCTAGCAGATATTTTGGGGATCTTTTGGCTTATTTTCAGTCTTCAACACTAGAGAAGAACAATTTTGGAAGCTAGGGTTTACACACACACTTGGATTTTGAAGATTTGAAGCTTGTGGTTATGGATTTCTTACCCATTTATGTTCATTTCTTCATTCCCTTGCTTTGTATTGAATATTTAATTGTGTGGTATTTATTTCCAACACTAAGTCTTGTTTATGGAAATATTCGTGTTTAAAGTGTGGATTAAATATCTTGTTGTGCTTATGTATTGAATGATTTTTCATCTTTTATGAAGTGAGTTATTGTTTCTTTAATTATTCTTGTTCTTTAATATTTTCAAAGGGATTAGCTAACCCTAGGCCTCACCCATTAACTCCGAATTAATTTTGGAAAGATAATTTGGGGTTGGGAAAGATTAATTAACAAGAACTTGAGGCTTTAACCCTTATTTTATAGGTTCTACCTAGGAAGAGGATTGAACTACTTGTAGCCATATCCGGGTGTTCTTAATCTCTTAATTGGGTTAGGAATAATTCAATTAGGAACTTTTTAGTCTTCGGAAGAAGCTAATTAAGAATTATTATATGTGGCTAATTAACATAAACCTCGCTCATATTTGTAAAATCGTGAAATACATTGGATCGTTACTTGAGTGTAATTCCCGATGCATCCATACTTGTAGCCATTGATCATTTTACTTGCTTTCTAGGTTAGTTTACATTTTTTGTATTTAGATATAAATATTTTCTAAACCAAATTAGTGTTTGGCATTGTGCGATAAGTGATTCCTAATCGCCTACATATGGTTCTCTGTGGGATTCGACCCCAACCTAGTTGGGTTATTATATTTGACAATCGACCGCTTTACACTATTTTAAAGTGTAATTTGAGCGTAGCGGTGGGTGACCTTGATGGTCTCAAAATTACAAGTCTTGTTTTTATCGACCAAGTCCTTCATAAATTTAGCATAACCCGAAATCTTTTCAAGAGAGTTTCCACAAAAGGCACATTGATGGTAATTTTATTCAACATATCATAGAACTTTTGCAATTGACCTTCTTGTTGTTGCTTTGCAAATCTTTGTGGAAACGGAGGAGGCGGTCTCGATAATTGCTTGTACATTCTATATGCCTTCTTGCTTGGCTCATTGATTGGTTCTTTCTACTTTGAAGGGACTTCTTTGGCATTTTGAGAAGTGCTTGGTGCTTGGTGAATCTCTTCAACCATAATTGGCCCACCATCCTAGCCTCGGTTAATCAATAAAATTGGGTGAGCCCGGTTTTAACCGTATTCAGATAGTCCCCCTGTTTCTTGGAGTTTAACGATAAGAAACGAATTGAGTCTTCGATCTCTACCCCGATTTATCATGACATCATCACCGTGACGTAAACGATAGAGGTGACTGAAACGTCCCGTCGGTACAGTTTCCTAGATTTTTAATGTGTGTCAGTTGACAGTCGGCCAGTAGCAGCTTTCAACCGTCGCCGTGAAACCAATGAATAGGTCTTTTTCCATTCTTTCAAACTTTACTTTCAATCTCTTCTGCTCTAATGTTCAAAGTTTTCTGCATCCCTCAAGATTTTCATCTACAAAATCTTCAAGTTCCATAATTGATCCCTCCTTAAAACGCAAAATATTATCACCTTCACTCTTCTTTATTCTCAAAATCTAATGGCGAAAATGTCGAAAATTGTGCCACAAAAGGAAAGCGCCTCCTCATCTCGGTCGGCTAGCAAGAAAATAATAGCGAAGCCACGCCCTGAGGAGCTTGTTCTCGGGGGGTGCGTTATTAGTTCCCACTTCAAGGTCGAGAAAACCTCATCAGTCCCCGGTCAATGTGAGTCGGTATCGAGGTACATATGCTCGATTCCCCAGAATTTCCTCAAACAAGTGAAGAGAGACTGTAACTGGGGAAACAAAGAAGTAGTGATACCGGCCCCCAAAGAAGACATCACTTCCCACGTCGAAGGGTTCTTGAGTGTTTACACTTACCCTTTCATTAGGTCCCCTCAGTTCGGTCATCGTGGACTTCTGCCGAAAGTACCAAGTAACCCTCAAACAAATCCACCCCTCTTTCTCGAGGATCGTTATATTGCTTTGATTTTTCGTGAGCAAGATTGACGGGCTCCCTTTCACCTTCAACCACCTTATAAGGTTATATAGCCCCCGACTCTACCGAGGTGGGTTGATAAAACTCCAACATCGGGCCACCAAGACATTCATCTCAAGCATAGATGATGACAAAGACCGGGGTTGGATGGGTCGATTTGTCCGAGTGAGGACCTCAGACCTGATTCCAGCTGAAAGCATGTCGTTCCCCGAAAGATGGAACATGAAATGTAAGTATGATTCCATTACCAATTTTTGCATGTTAATATCACTCATTCACCTTCTCTCATCGATGTTAGTTTTTGGTGTGGATGCTGCCTGGATGTCGGGTGTGGTTCCCCATCTCGAGAGCTGGGTCAGAAGCCTAGTCTCGACCTCAACATATGTCCAGCGTGCATGGCACGATTTATCGAAGGGCCGGTGGGAATCCAAGAACCATGGTAAGCCTTTTTCCTATATAAAATGATTTGATTAAAACATCCCTCCGAACTTACTCAATTTCTTCTTCTACAAGTCCCGAAAAAGATGAAATCCCACTCCCTATCCCTAAGCCGGAAAAGGAGAGCAAGAAGAAAAGTACATCGACCTCCGAGGGCCAGAGCCTAAGAAGAGAGTGGCTCGTGAGCCAAAAGAGAATATCATCCCCCTATCCGTGGAGTCAATTCAGCTCCTAAGGGAGGCGGAGGAAGAAGAAGATGATGATTTTGGTCTGGTGGCCCGATTGAAGACAAATATCGAGGCTCTAAAGTCCACTGAGTCGGTAGGAGTTGAAGAGATTCTGCCCCAAGCTATTGGGGCCTCGGGAAAAGACTTGGGCGAAGTCCCCGAGCTGGAAAAGGCTAAAGGTGTCTCACCTCGGGGTAAGCAGGTGGCAGAAATGGCTAAGGAGGTCGGTCTCGAGGCTCCTCGAGATGGAAAGAACGCCCCAAGATACCCACTTGAGGCAATTGAAATCGGAGACTCCCCGTCTCTCCCTTCATTTTTCGAGGAAATGATTCAGTAGGCTCGGGCCATTAAGACTCCTTACATAGAAGGAGCCCACAGAGAAGAGGACCATTTCTGTGGTTATTTTGCTGGGGTTGAGGATGTTGCTAGCCTGAGTGACTTAGAGATACCTAGGAAGGATTCAAGCAGAACTTCCTCGAGTTTCAGGCTGACCAGCCAGTTTCCGCCCCCTAGCGTCAACCCCGGGTGCAAACGAACAATTATCATCTCGATCCCAGATGATGTACGAGTTCTTGCCTCCCACGTAGGGGCGGCTAGTTATCTTCGGGGTCTGGTCACGGAGGAAGACCAAGCCTTGATGGACGAGGTCGGAGCACCGTGTCTCTTTAAAAAATCCCAACAGGCTTTGAATCGGGTAAGCCTCAACTCCCTTGATCAATACCAGTTTCTGTACTTGTGTTTTTCTCTTCTTGTCTAACTATTTTTCTTCTATTTGTGTAGGCTTCAGCTCTTCATCATGAAGCTTTATCTAGGTCTCGGGGAGAACTAAGCTGATACGAGGCCTAAATTCAAGGGTTCACCGAGGAGAAAACTTCCCTCAAGCTTCTCAGTGAGAAAAAGGAAGAGGAAGCAAAGGGCCTCCGAGTTGAACTACCTGCGGCTCAAAAAGAGCAAAGCGAGCAGGTAATAAGAATATTAGAATCTTATGACATCGGTTCGGGAGTGACGGCTAACAATTCGATCTCACATGTCCAGCACAAGCTCGAGATAATCGGGCAACTTCGTGAAGAGGTGGATGTCGTAAAGGCGGAGACCATATCATGGAAGAAAAAACATGGACCGCCTCGCCTCAGAGAAGGAGGTTGCTCGAGCTCAGTTATCCTTGGCTGAAATCCAACTCCAAGGCATCAAAGAGAATAACTTGGCACAAGCCAAGAAAATTGAGGAGTTCCAAGATCGGTTTGTCGCAGAACTTGCAGCGGCCAAATCTGAGGCTGAGACGGCCAAGTCCGATACTGGGTTGCCGAGCATGCCAAGTGCCAGTCTCGAAAGGGAGAATCTCGAGGAGAAAGTTTTGCTTCATTTATTCTTTATGAAATTTTTTCTTCATTTATGCCTTATGAGATTATATTCATAAGTTCGATGCTTAGGCAATTTGACCGAACTAGTATAGTTCTTATGATCGAGTGAGTGCTTTCTTGAACTCGAAGTAAGGTAACCCTTAGGTTTTATTTGGGTGAGGATTATCTTCTCGAACTCAAAGCAAAAAATGGCCCTTAGGCTCTTGTATTAGGTCGATACGGCCTTTGAAAAAAATATGTTTATGGCTTTCTTCCCTTTTCGGCTTGAAAAGTGTATCATTTGTATAAAATCTGTAATGACTTAGCACGAAATAAGGAGTTGTTCGAGAGCTCGAACAACTTTGTACTCATTAGAGTTTTCGAGGCTTGATATTATCTAAGCCCTTTGTAATTTTGTCGACGGTAGAGTTTTTAACCGGTTTATGAAGATATTCACAGGCCCATTTTATTTCGGAATTCGGACGTCTCCGAACCGCTTTAATTTGGCCATATCCTTTGTAGTTTGGGATTTTCCTCTTGGTCTTATTTTCCCGTTTCACTTCGAGCTTGCTTGAAGTGTCAGTCCCCGAGTGGGGTGGTCGTGGCCTATAAAAATCGAGGGTTGCCTTTAAAGTCTTATAATCTCGAAGTTTTAATAGTTCGATCTCATCTATTTTTCAGATGGTAGTCCCCGAGTATGGGGTTAGTTTTTCGAACTTCAATTATGATCGGCCCTTAAGCCTGCTTATACAATACATCAATCGTACGAAATTATAAAGTAGAAAAGTTTTTTAAGGCATGAGATATCGCCAAGGAAAAATACTTCTCTTAATAGATGATTATACATGCGTACATGTTCAATGTCAAGGCTCGACCAACCTATATGGGCAAGGTTCATTCAACTGTTTGACCCTTACAAAATTTATCTATCGGGACCAGGCTGTCACGAAGTAATTTCCTTGCAACAAAATTGACATTCGAGGGTAATGCCCCCAGTATTCGAGGTCGATTGTAAAGAATCCTCAGATACTATTAAAGTGTTCTGAGTTAGCACGATCAATGGTTGCCTCGTTAAAAACCTCGCCGAAAACTCCATTTGGGACAAAACCGGTCTAAGGGAAAAAGAGTGCAATGCGTGCTTTCAGACTAAAGACTTCGTGTTGAAGGATCCACCGTCGTTCCTGATCGAACACCTGCAATGGTTAGTTTGAAATATAAATGAAATTGGAAAGGTCGAACCTTATCAGTAGTATCGTTTTAAGAGTGATACGTTCCAATTGTTCGGTAATTGTTCGTTATTCATTGTGCTTGTAGGATCCTTTACCGCTGATGTTGAGGACCTTATACGGTCCCTCCCAATTAGGATCCATTTTTCCTTCATTCGTATTTCGAGTGTTGAGGATGACTTTTCTTAGCACCTTAAAATGTCGAAGATTGGCTCTTCGATTATAGTACCTTTCGATTCACTATTTTTGTGTGGCCAATCGAACGAGGGCGGCTTCTCATCTTTTGTCCAATAATTCTAGGCTCATATTCATGGCCTCGTGATTCGATTCGTCCAAAGCGTATCGGAACCTGAGGCTAGGTTCCCCGACCTCGACCGGGATGAGAGCTTCGACTCGTTTTAGTCACGTTGCTGCCGATGAACAGTTTTCCATTATCACACACAATCTCGGCAGGCATCCCGAATTGGCATATAATGTGGTCCCAAATGAAGTCTGAGACTTTCTTTTCTCTAGCGCCGGCCTCGTTGCAAGGGCGTCGGCCTCATTGTTCTATTCTCGAGGTACATGTTGTAAGTTACATTATTTAAACTGATGTAAAGTTACATGTAGCTTATCCAAGTATCTCTGCATTCGATCTTCGCGGACTTTGAAAGTCCTCTTGACTTTTTTTACCACGAGGAGGGAGTCGCATTTGGCCTCGATGACTTCTGCTCCCAAGCTTTTAGCCGACTCGAGACCTACAATCATGGCCTCATACTCGGCCTCATTGTTAGTTAATTTTGGAGTCATAATAGATTGTCTAATTATATTGCCTATGGGCGGTTTCAGAACGATACCCAGCCCGGACCCCTTCACGTTTGAAGCACCATCCGTGAAGAGGGTCCACACCCCGATGATGTACCTGATTTTAATAACAGTTCCATTTTGACCTCAGGTACGAGGGCTGGCGTGAAGTCATCCACAATGTCTGCCAAGATTTAAGACTTGATGGTCGTTCGAGGTCGATACTTGATATCGTACCCACTGATCTCGACGGCCCATTTGGTCAATCGACCTAAGAGTTAGGGTTTGTGCAAAATATAACAAAGGGGATAGGTAGTTGCAACACATATTGGATGATATTGGCAATGCAGTTTTAATTTCATAGAGGCGCTTATTAAAGCAAGCGCTAATTTTTCTAAGCATGGATATCTGGTTTCGGCCTCACCTAAGGTTCGATTAACATAATAAACAGGGAATTGCATACCTTGTCCTCTCGAACTAGGACTCCACTTACCGCTATTTCCGAGACTGCCAAATACAAGTACAGTTGCTCGTCCGCTTTCGGGGTGTGAAGTAACGGCGGGCTTGATAGGTATCATTTTAGTTCCTCCAAGGCTTGTTGGCATTCCGGATTCCATGCAAAGCTACTCTTCTTCTTAACCAATGAGAATAATCGGTGGCTCCGTTCTGAAGTCCTCGAAATAAATCGTCCTAGGATAGCTATGCGCCCCATTAACCTTTGTACGGCCTTGACATTATCTACGACCGTGATGTCTTCTATGGCTTTGATTTTATCGGGATTGATACTATGAAACCGAGGAACTTGCCTGACCTGACCCTGAATGCACACTTTTCTGGGTTGAGCTTCATATTATACTTCCTCAATATATCAAAAGTTTCCTACAAATGTTTCAAATGGTCCTCTGCTCGCAGGGACTTAACTAACACGTCATCAATATAAACTTCCATTGATTTTCCTATTTGTTCTTCGAACATTCGATTTACTAGGCGTTGATAAGTTGCGCCGGTATTTTTTAGTCCGAACGACATTATATTACAACAATAGGTGCCACATTTAGTGATTAATCAATTCGTTTCCTGATCCTCCGGGTTCATCTATATTTGATTATACCCGGATTAGGCGTCGAGAAAACTGAGAATCTCGTGGTCGGTTGTGGCATCGATCATACATTCGGTATTCGGCATAGGAAAAGAATCTTTAGGGCATGATTTGTTCAAGTCTTTATAATCTACACACATTAAGTTTATTTCCCTTCTAGGGACTACCATTATGTTTGCTAACCATTCGGGATATTTCACTTCCCGAATGGACCCTATTTTGAGAACTTTGGTTACCTCATCCTTGATGAATACATGCTTAACCTTGGATTGGGGCCTTCTCTTTTGTTTTACTGGACAGAACTTTGGGTCCAAGCTCAATCGATAGGTAGTGATGCCCGGTGGGATACCTGTCATATCGAGGTGGGACCGAGCAAAGAAATCCATGTTATCTAAAAGGAATTGAATGAGTTTTTTCCTGAGCTCGGGAGTTAACCTCGTGCCCAGGCATACCTTTCGTTCGGGCAGGTACTCGATCAGTATGACTTGTTCCAGCTCTTCGGCCATTGATTTTGTGGCATCGAAGTCATCGAGAATTATAAATGATTGGGGAATCCAATGTTCATCATCCTCATTTGTCCCATGCTGCTCCGATTGGGTCGAGGCCGGTACCTGTGGTTGCTATTTGGCCTCTTGTTCCCCTTCGAATCTAATTCCTTTGTTGATGAGAGTGTCGAGACTGGTATCACTTCATCGACTACGAACATCTTCCTGGTTGCAGGTTTCTCTCCGTACACCATTTTGACTCCCTCCGATGTCGGGAACTTCAGAACTTGGTGGAGGGTCGAGGGTACTTCCCTCATATTATGTATCCAAGGTCTTCCAAGAAGGGCGTTGTACCTCATGTCACCCTTGATTACGTGGAACTTTATTTCTTGGATAGTTCCGGCCACATTCACTAGAAAGAGAATTTCGCCTTTGGTGGTCTCACTTGCCATGTTGAAACTATTAAGAACTCTGGTCGCGGGTACAATTTGATCTTGTAAGCTAAGCTGCTCTACAACCCTCGATTGGATGATGTTGTCCGAGCTACTTGGATCAATCAAAACATGTTTAACCTGAATTTTATTCATAAGAATAGATATTACCAGTGCGTTGTTGTGGGGTTATGAGATCCCTTCTGCATCCTCGTTGTTGAAAGACAAGGTCCCTTCCGGTACATAGTCTCGAGTTCGCTTCTCCCTTGTGATCGACACCTTGGTGCATTTAAATACGGGTCCTTGTGGAATGTCGAGCCCACTGATGATCATGTGAATCACATGTTGTGGTTCTTACTATTTGCATCCCTATCTATGAAGTGGTTCTTAGCTCGGTCGCTCAAGAATTCTCGAAGATGGCCCTCATTAAACAGTTGGGATACTTTCTCCCTTAGATGTCTACAATCCTCTGTTCTATGGCCATGAGTACCATGGATTTGCACATTTGATTAGGATTTCTCTGGGCCGGGTCAGTCTGTAGGGGTCGAGGCCACCTAGTATCTTTTATCCATCCAATGGCCGATACAATAGTTGATGCATCAACATTGAAGTTGTACTCTAATAGCCGTGGAGCTTCTGTGGCTCAACATTTCTATCAAACCCGCTCTTACGCATGAGCCTCGGGAGCTCTGTCCTCGATCATTTCGAATGGGGTTGCGTCCAGGACCGTCCAGTATCCTCCATATGGTTGATACCGATCTTTGTTCGATCGTGGTTCTCTATCTATGTTTCTTTCAATTCTGCCGACAGGCCTGTTTGGATAAACGGAACCAGAAGGAGTTCCCAACTGATCACCCTCGATCCTGATTTTTGACTGGTACCGATTATGCACATCGGCCCAAGTCACGGCTGGATATTCGATTAAATTATGTTTTAATTACCATGAAGCCACCGAACTTCGTACATTTAGTCCTTGAGTAAAAGCTTGGACGGCCCAGTCATCTGCGGCCGGGGGTAGGTCCATACGTCCCATCTGGAATCGAGACACGAACTCCATGAGCATTTCGTTGTCTTTCTGCTTCACTTTGAAGAGGTCTGACTTCCTAGTCTCAACCTTTATGGCTCCTTCGTGTGCTTTGACGAAGGAATCTGCGAGCATGGCGAAGGAATCAATGGAAATGGGCGGCAAATTGTGATAACATATCAGTTCCCCCTTTGATAAAGTTTCTTCGAACTTCTTCAGCACAACGGACTCAACCTCATCGTCCTCTAAATCATTTCCTTTTATGGCGCATGTGTAAGAAGTGACATGCTCATTGGGGTTGATGGTTCCATTATATTTAGGAATTTCTGGCATGCGGAATTTCTTTGGAATGGGTTTAGGAGCCGCACTTTGGGGGAAAGGCTTTTACACAAACTTCTTCGAATCCAAACCCTTCAGAATCGGTGGTGCCCCTGGAATCTGATCAACTCGGGAGTTTATATTTCTACCTTTTTGTCATTTGCCTCAATCTTCTTTTCCCTGATTCGATTCGCTTTGTGAGATTCAAGCATTTTCATAATGGCGCGGCCAATCCCCGATTTGTTGGTGTTCGACCTCTTTGGTATTGGTTCAGCCTTGTGAACAACTTCCAGTGAGGGCTCGGGTTCAACTCTACCTGGTGCTCGGTTCTGGTTTTGGAGTTGCCCTATGGCAACTTGTTGAGCCAGCAACATTTCAAATATTAATCGAAGGCTAACTCCGCCGTCTTCGCCGCCCTGCAGATCTTGACCGGCTGGTCGAACGTCTCTACGAACGCTATTTTCGGGGTCGACTCCGAGATTCGCATTTAGGGTGACGTGGGAACTGACGTCGATGGGGTCTACAACTGGTAATCCCTCGATGCCAACCTGAGGTACTTCGATTCCTGGGGCAGCCATATTGTCGTTTTCCCCATGAAAACCAAGGTTAATGTCGGCGTGTGTAGGTACTATTTGAGAGTTCGACATGAAGATCCTGAAATCAAAAACACTTACGAGCACAAGTGTAAAGCAGTGTGTGTTATGAGAATCAGTACTAAGCAATCACTATTATCCTTAGCCCCAAGGTGAGCTCCAAACTGTTTACCATTAAAATCGGATAACAATTAAATTTATAAGTGGTATTAAGGATATGTGATTTCACCTAGCACAAATTGATAAATACAGTAATTGATGTTGATAGTTGACTGAAAAATAAAGCAAACCGGTATAAAAATACAATTTGGCCCTCGAGCTTGACCTCCCTCGAACCAACTGAGAGTATATTTAAGAAGTATGAACTGAACTGAAGAATAAGAGAATTTAAGAGAGAAAAGTGTTGTATTGCTTTGATATGCGAGAATTGGATCATTACAAATGATTAGAGCCCTCTTTACATAGTAGAGGAATTCTACTTATGGTACAATTCTAATTACATAGGAAAATCTCATAATTAGCTAAATAATCGTTCTGATTTGATATGTTCCGAGATTTCCACTACGATCCTCGGCCGGTCACGGATATCTCGGCTTTCCGTTAGTATGTTAACTTCGGTCTTGCTCGTTGTCTATCTTGTTTGGTTTCGAGCATTACTGTTCTCGATCTTGATTGGTACTTCGAATCCCGAGTTCGGTATCTCACCTTCATATCTCGGTATGATATAATATGGGGCTGATCTTCGGCTCACCATCCTGACCTCGGTTAATCAATAAAATCAGGTGAGTCCGATTTTAACCGTATACAACAATTAAATATAAAAGTTCTTTATTTTCACACCTAAAATCTTTTGTATTATTTCAAAGCGCATTACGTGTAAAATAGTTAAACCAATTAATTTCTCATCTACCTCCTGACACGTAAGTATACCTGTCTCATTCATCAAGTCATATTACTGGAAAGGACACGTTGTTATTTTTATCAAAAATTTGAGATTCTAATTTATTTATTTTTTTGGTTTATCAATGTTTGGATCATTGCATGCCAAACAAACAAGTGGCACATTTGCTAGAAAATTCCAGTCCATTGGTGAGGACAACAAGCCGGTCCAAGAAAATGACCCGTCACAATATATTTGATGGAAGTCTGTGAAGGAAAAGGAAAAACAAAATTATTTGACAAGACCATTTTTCTGTCAAATAATTTTGTTGATCTAACATTGTGTCTCAAATTTCTTAATCAAAGCCAATAAGTTTCCTTGTTTTCAAAACTCTCTTTATGAAGTTGGCTAAATAATACTCCCGCTGGTCCACAATAAGTGAATTTTTTGATTTTTTTTTGTGGACCAAAATAAGAGATTTTTTCAAATTTTATTTTTTTCTACATTGTTATTTGAGTAAATAATGTTGGAGTATGTGTTATGAGTGTTTATGTGAAGAGATAGTAAATGCTAATATGATCAATTTCATTATTAATAAATGTTTTAAAAAAAATCTTAATATACGTGACAACAATCAAAAAATTACTTATTTTGGACACATGGAATAAATAGGAAGATACCCCTAACAAAATTGTTAGACGCGGAAATTGTCATTAAATGTATAGTACCCCTCATCGTTTAAACTTTTCACTTTGCACTTCAAACTTTAGTCCCCTTTTTTGACTTTTTCAAATGTTTGTTATTTAGGAAATATTTTCAGTAGGATAATCCCGTGTTGGCCAATATGTGAAGACACACCTAACTAGACTACTACAAAAAAACTATATGGTGCAATAAGAAGTGCAAAAGGTACAAACATAATTAGTTGAAAAGACGTAAGGAATTGGTTTGACATGATATAAAAGATTTTATTAAGTTCTTCCAAAAATATTTCCCCCGATACAACATGTTTGAAAAATAATTGAAACTAGGTTTGAAGGGAGCTAGGAACCGTTTATCCATCGATATTTTTTTATTTTTTCCGAATTTATTTTTTTTAAAACGTGTTTGTCCTTGAAATTTTGTAAGTTCTTGGAAGTTTTTCGATAATTTTTCAAAACAAAAAAGTGATTTCGACCACATTCTCAAAAATTTTAAAAAATTTTGTTTTCTCACTCACAAAATTACAATATTTTTTCCTGTGATATGGATGTCCAACCATAATTTCAAATTATAAATCTTCATTTTTCAACTTAACTCCAAATTCTATGTTTTTTCTAAAATTATAATTTTTATATCCAAACGCATACCTAGTCATTCAATCTTGTTAAATTTATCCAGACAAAAAAAAATTCTCAGAAGAAAAGGTGTACAAGTTAAAAGGGATAACCAATCCATGACTAAAAAAAGAATTAATATTATATCTTTGAATTTTTCAAGAATGTGAACTGTGAAATGGTTAGATTTAGCGAACTACAAACTGTATTCCTTTTTGCCTTTTTTTCGGACATTAGTATTAGTACCCGCATGATATGCGGATAATATTACGACCTTGCTTAATTTTATAAATTAAAAAGAACAAATTATATGTTAAACTATTGACACAAACTTAAAAATTATAACCGCATAAATAGTCGCAGATACAAATAGATAAAAATCCAATTTGATTAAATTATAAATATTCCTTCCCCTTCAATTTACATGTAATATTTTTCTTATTAGTCTGGTCCAAAAAAATGACACGTTTCTGTATTTGAAAATAATTTAACTTTACATTTTTTATTTTACTCATTTTACCTATAATGAGAAGTTCTTACACTTATACAAATAGCATGACCCCACAAAACTTTTAGGACCATAAGTTTTAAAAGTCTTCTTTTTCGTTCTTAAATTCCGTGTCAAGTGAAACTATCTCATCCATATTGAAACTGAGTGAAGTCATACTATACAGAGTAATAACTAATAAAATATATTTATTAATATCTTAATTTAAATTACAAAAATATATTATATTATTATCTCAACATAATAATTTATCACATCAACATGAACTTCTACCAATCTAAAATTACATAATGACAAATTAATATATACACACATGATAATTTATTAACAACCAATATTTTCTAATTTTTTAGAGTTACCAACTTATAAAACAGTTGAAATGTAATTTGCTCAATAATATATGTGTGTGTGTCAATTAGAATGAAATATATATATATATTGACATCATCGGTTGCTCGATCAATTGGCTCATACAGTTTTAGAGGACATAAATATCAACAACGGGTTAAAAACTCATAGTCCATACCTGATCCATAAAGAAGAATTTATCCTCCCTTCTTATCTATTTTAGCATAGCAACTGCTAGCACTAACAGAAAAATAAGAAAACAAAAAACAAAAAAATGTATGTATTGCTTCCAAACTGTAACGACCCGACCGGTCATTTTGAGCTCTAGCGGGTCGTTCAGCGGTTGGAAGTCATGAACAACTTCATTTCAGGTATATTGACTTGTGCGTATGGTCGAAGTTGAATTTCGGGAAGTTCGGAGCCAAATTGGAAAGAAAACTTTCATTGCGGCACCCTTAAGTTGAAGAAAATGGCTAAGATTGGAATTTTGAGTAAACGACCTCGGAATCGGGATCCGAAGATTTCAGCAAGTTTGTATGATGATTTCGGACTTGGGCGTATGTCCGGATCGGGATTTGAATGACCCGGGAGTGTTTCGGCGTATATTATGGAAGATAGCATTTTGGAAAGATTTCATAAATTTGGGTTGTAATGCATCTTAGTGTTATAGATGTCCGTTTGGGATTCCGAGTCTGGAAATAGCTTCGTATGGTGATTCTGGAGTTGGGAGCGCGATCGGAAGTGAATGCGGATGTCTGTAGGGTATTTTGAAGCTATTTGGCTAAAGATAGAAATTTAAACGTTTTTGAGAAATCCGACTGGAAGTGGAAATTTTGATATCGGAGTCGGAATGCGATTCCGAAAGTTGGAGTGGGTCTGTAATGTTGATTATGACTTGTGTGCAAAATTTGAGGTCAATCGGACATGATTTGATAGGTTTCGGCATCGGATGCGAAAGTTTGAAATTTCAAAGTTTATAAAGTTGAATGTTAGTGCGATTCATGATTTCGACGTTGTTTGATGTGATTTGAGGCCTCGAGCGAGTTTGTATCATGTTTTGGGACATGTTGGTATAATTGGTTAAAGTCTCGAGGGCCTCGGGTGGATTTCAGAAGGATAACGGAATGAATTTCGGACCAAAAAAAAACAAAAAAAAAAGTGTTGGTTCTGCTGATTTGGACAGCAAATAGTGCATCGTGGAGCTTAATTTGGAGGCATATATATCAAAATCTATAAAGAATCTGAAACCGTTCAAAATAAAAAATTGTAGCCCTTTCCTTCTAGTTTCTAGAAAGATAAACCATTCACCATTTGGATATTTGTACATAAAGTTATGATCGATTGAATGAAGGCTGGTAAAGCTGTTTTTTCCAAGAAATTTCTGATGCGAGGAGCCTACTTTGGAAGCTTATATCTCTAAATCGATAAGGAATATAAAAACTTTCAAAACAAGAAAGTTGTAGCCCTTGCAATTTAGTTTTCTGAATGTTAAACCATTTATCATTTGGACATTTTTACTGAAAGTTATGATCGATTGAACAGGGGCTGGTAAAGCTGTTTCTTGTGGCCTTTTAGTGACGACCTTTAGTGACGCAAATGGACTTTTAGTGACGGCTGGGAAGAAACTTAAGGACCAAAAATGCTCATTTCCTTCATTTCGTTTTGGATTTTTGGAGCACGGTTCTTGGGCGATTTTCACGGGAAAATATTGGGGTAAGTGTTCCTTATCCTATATTGATTATATTTCATGATTCCATACTCATCCACATCATGAATCCATGAATTTATTAAAGGAAAATTTATTTTTTTTGCAAATCTTCCAAAAATAAAAATTTAAGATTCGAAAGCCAATCTGATGTCGGAATTCGATAATTTTTGCGTGGTTGAACTTGAATCGGAATGGGTTGTCGGATTTTGTGAGTTTCGTCAGTTTCCGGGCACGTGGGCCCGAAGGAATTTTGGCCATTTCACTAAGCGGAGTTGGAAAATTTTATAATCTGAATTTTTAGCAAACAATTGAGTATATTTTTATTGGTTTATCATCATTTAGGTAGTTTTGGAGCATTGTGCATCGATTGGAGTCGTCGGGAAGGCTTGGTTGTTTATGGGATTTCGGAGCGAGGTAAGTCTCCCTTCTAATCTTGTGAGGGGGAATTGTCCCCCTAGGTGAATTAAATGAATACATGATATTATTTGTGGGGATACGTATGTACGAGGTGACGGGAGTCTGTGCGTAGCTACTGTTATGCCATGTCCGGGTAGTCTAGGACCCCCCAGCATGCCTTACGTGTTGTTCATGTGATTCTATCCTAACATTTGACCGATAATGATATTAAATTGGTAATCTATTTTCCTAAAAGAGGTTAGAATATACCCTACTAAATTATTTGGAAAGAGGATCGAATTCCTCGTGGATTATTGTGATTCTGTCAAGGTTATTTTACTGAATATTGTTAAATTTGGCAAATGAATTTCCAGAAAATATTCTAAATACTATCTTCATGTTTAATTAAGGAAAATTTTATCACTTCTATGAGAAAATGTCTTCTTCGATAAAAATATGGATTCCTTTATGTGAATACGTGTACGTATGAGCACCTGAGTCGCAGGTATGATTCGCGAGTAGGCTAGCCGTATTATTATTATTATGTTGACCACGTCGCATGATCGATTCGCGAGCGGGGAAAAATAGATGCATCTATGGTTCGGGTCGTTCGACCCTTCGGCAGTGCACATTTTATATTGTTTGGTCTGTGCCGTTCGACCCAAGGCATATTTGTTGCGCATGATAAATGGTGCGTATTTTCTATTGATTCATACTTGTTTATTGGCTTGAGTATATTTTGAGTTTCCAGTTTAAAAGAAGGAGAATTTCTGTGAAAACAATTGTGGATCAAATTGATATTTATTGATGTTTCTAATCTTAGATTATTTGATTAATTGATTATGATTCTCATGTTTAGCTTCACACTTAGATTATGCTAGACTGACCTATTGCAAGTGTCAAATTCGACCACTCGTCACTACCTCTCTGAGGTTAGGCGGGATACTTAATGGGTACACGTTATTTTTGTACTCATACTACACTTCTGTGCATTTCGTTGCACAGGTGCCCTCTTGGGATGTGATTGACATGGAGACTTTGACGTGCTGAATTATCCGGTGGTGTTCCGCAGCTGACAGAGTTTCCATCTATGTATTGTATTTTTATTTTAAAATTTCTTGTCCAATTTGTATTTCGGGCAAGTTTTGTAGTATTTGTATAAAATTCTTAGAAGTTGCTCATGTACTTGTGTCACCGGGTTTTGGGGATGTGTTGAGATTATTTTATTGAATAAAATTTATTCTCCGGCGTACTTAATTTACAATAATTTATTAAATAAACTCTGAGATGCAAGAAAAGGGTACGATTTCGAAAGTGTTAAGCAGGAGAAGTATATCAACAAATTAGGGGTTGGCTTGCCCGACAGTGGTGTCCGGCGCCATCACGACCTGCGGATTTTGGGGCGCGACAATATGGTATCAGAGCTCTAGGTTCCCTTAGGTTTCACGAGTCATGAGCAAGTCTAGTAGAGTCTTGCGGATCGGTACGGAGACGTCCGTACTTATCTTCGAGAGGCTACAGGGCTGTAGGAGTACTTCCCTTCTTGATTCCTCATCGTGCGATTTGATTCCTTTAAGGCTTATGCCTATGCTTCTTCCTACTCAATCTTACGCGTCGCGAAGCGCTTGTTATGAATCGAGAGTTTGAGGAATTTTAATAATACTAAGGATGTGGTGCGAGATGTTTCTCTCGACGTAGTTGATTGGGGCTATCATCGTTGCCCTGCGGAAGAATATTATGTCATTTCAGCTCAGTAGTTGTGTTTTGGAGAGCCTTGAGGCTATGCTCAGGTGGTTATGAAACTTACAATTTGTTGTCACGCAATGTCGATATGGTGGTAGAATGCTTGCCCATGTGTTGGGGTGATGAATGACTTGAAGGAAGGTCTTCTCAGAGTGTGGTTTCGAGATTTCAATATTTTAGTTTTGGCAGAGGAAAGGCACTTGGACTATGAATGGTCCTGTTCGGATTGATAAAGTAGTAAGCTTGGTGCTATCGAGCAAGGTGGAGTATTCACATGTGTTGTGTTATCGTTGTTTGATCGAATAGGATGTGTTAAGTTCGCCGGTGTTATAGTTCATCGGCTGCATTAAGTTGGAGTGTTGTGAATTAGTGTTGAAGAAGCGGTCGTCGGAGGTCGTGGGTGTTGTGGTTCAGTATTGAATAAGCACTTTTAATGAATGTGACTCGAGGAAGATGATCTTCGTAAAGATTTAAAATTGTGGGGATCTACCGATTTAAGAGCTACGGAGAATGGTATTGAATTGAGGCAGCAAGTGGGCACCATTCGACGGAGGAAGATAAGTGAGAAGTGCTGGGCGGTGGTGCCAATTGTAAAAGATCAAGTGTAAGGAGAGGAAGTCAGGTAGCGCTTGAGGGAATAGGTTGGGCCAAGTGGGAAAGCGGCAGCATAGTGGTGAATCAGAAGATGCGGTAGGTCATTTAGTAGGTGTCCAGGAGGAGCGGACGGATTGATAAGGTCGGTAAATAGGTACATGCTTAGGTCGGGGGTCTTGGTATTGTAGAAAGAGTGAAGCATAGCGTAATGGTAGGTGTCAGTTAGCTAGTTTCCTCGGGTGGGTTGTCTTCTGTGAGTAGGTTAGCGGTTGTAGGGTTGATAAGTTCTGTGCGGAGTCCTAGTGGCTAGTCGGTAGGAGGTAGAATATGTGAATGGTGTTAGAAAATTCAAATACTTAAGGAGGGCTAACAGGAGAAATCGGAAGAATTGGATGGATTGGTGGAACAAGGTCATGTCGTCAAAGGAGAAAGGATCTCAGCAGGGTCTAGAGCAGTGCAAGGAGTAGCTTCGGGCTAAGTGGGGGAGTCCCACCACCTGCTGTTGGGTTGTGGGGTTGTGTCCTCATGAGGATGCGGATTGTTGGCACATTGGCAAGTTGTTACAGCTAAGGGAAAGGAGTAAAACGGTGATTGTGCGTGGGATTTGATGAAAATATGCAGGGATGGTCCTGTTGGGCCAGGGTTAGGCTTTAGAATATTCAGAATTTATGTTTAAGGCATAAGCAAGTTGTAAGGGTAGTGACTCAGTCACGTGCTTCATTAAAAAGGGGTGTTCATGTGCTCAAAGAGCCTTGGAGTTGATTATATTCGGGGCCAGTCGGAGTGGGTGACTCTTGATAGCGGTCCTAATGAATTCGAAGGTTAAGAATGCGATGTTTAAGGGTTCAGGCAGCAGTATGATTAAGGATCGAGCTTTTGCAGTATAATCTTGGAGAAAAGTAAAATGGTTGGAGTGTTCTGTGTTATTTTCAACATGCAAGATAGTGATGGAGGAGTGAGGGAAATAAGCTCCGGGTTGTAGAGAGATTATCAGAAGAGTATGAGATGGGTTGCGGGGTTTAGGCAGCACGGTCTCGTGAATCAAGGTCACTCGGATGAGTGAGGGTTGAGTTTGTCATAATTTGAAGAAAGTCACTTATCTCTGAGGCAATTAAAGATGATTAAAAGGAGATAGATCGATTAGCCATGTTTGAAATGGCGCAGGTACAGCAGTGATCAGTTTCTTTGGGGTGATTGAGTATGTGTACGGTTGTGCAGATGCGTGTGGGGCATGTCGGCCATCGTAATGAATTTCATCTGGGAGCATTCAGGTGCTATGGCCTGTCAGGTATAGGAAGATTTCCGGAAGGTTTATGGTGGTTCAGATTACTACTTAAGGATTTGCATCTATTGTGATTGTGAGAATTCTCTTGTGTGTTGTTATGGTTCTCATGAATTGAGGTAAGTAAAAGGTTTCTCTATGATGAAGTGTTCACCTTATTAGTGGTTCAGGAGTTATGATGGAATTCCTACGCTGTTCTATGTTGGCACGTCGGGTGCAGTAAGTTGTATGTAACTGGAAGTAAGAATCGAGATCGCGGTTCGGTGATAATAAGGATGTCACGAGCTCGGAGGAGCAAGATTAGGGGATTTGAATGTTTGGAATAAGCTGACGTTGTCTTTAGTGTCGCCTGAGATCGGTGATTGATGAAAGAGGCTTTGCATCATGGTTACGGGTCCTTAGATTGTTTTAATGCCTTAGGATG
Source organism: Nicotiana undulata (assembly GCA_005239495.1). Taxonomy (NCBI): domain Eukaryota; kingdom Viridiplantae; phylum Streptophyta; class Magnoliopsida; order Solanales; family Solanaceae; genus Nicotiana; species Nicotiana undulata. The sequence continues at coordinate 275 of ML254552.1, read as the reverse complement.
GTCGGTGGTATGGATGTGCATGCTTGTTACCTTGTGTGGAAGGCCGTGGGAGTATGACCGCGGGAAGATTGGATAAGTGTGACATGTAGTCACCTGATTAGTTGAAGAATTAGACCAAGTGTAAAGGAGCGTAATATTGCTTAATTGAGAATTTATGCCTGGGAGGGGTTCGGTTCAGTTGATTGTGTTTGTAGGGTGTTGTCCCGGCTATTGGGGTTGTTCTTGTGTGTTATGAGAAAAGAAAGTGGGTTGCTATGGACCCAGGTCAAGCTATT
>ML254544.1:15453-69297 GCA_005239495.1 Nicotiana undulata | reverse complement strand
AAACAACAATGAACTCAGTAGGACTATGCCAATACCATGGATAACTCAACTGGGGGTTAAGTTGTAACGTTCCACATTTTCGTACCATTTCCGAAGGAATAGGTAACTCATAATACATCCAAAAATGCAAATAGGGCACATAAAGGCATGCTTGTGAATTCTAAAACTACCCGACATAGCATAATAGTCGCCATGTACGGACTCTCGTCACTTGGTACGTACGTGGCCCCCCACAACAAGTATACACAGCAAATAGAGTACCTATAGGGACAATTCCCTCTTACAAGGTTGGAAAGGATACTCACCTCGTGTCGAAACTACCCCTCGGATCAACGACGCGCCCGAAACTCCGAACTCTACCCTCGAGGACTCGCAACTAGCCAAATATAGTACAATTACATCAATTCAAGCTTAAAGGAGGAAAATTATCCTATGTTATTCAAAATTTCACATTCTTGAAGAAATCCCAAATTTCAACCCCGGGCCCGCGCGCTCGAATTCCAAAAAATTTCGAAGGAATCACTCACCCATAGCCTAAGGATCATTAATATGCAATTTTTACTTGAATTCATAACCGTAAATGGACAATTCACCAATTTTCCCTCAAGAACCCTAAGTACTACCCAATTCTTGATTTTTCAATGGTTTAGTAGTTAATTCCCTTAGTAATTCATGTATTAAACTAGGTTTAGTGTAGAATTTACTTACCTCTTTAGCAGCTAGGTTGTGGAACCTTCTCCCCCAAGCTCCCAAGTCTTTAATGGTGGTGGAAAGTGAAAGAAATGGGTGAAACCCCGTGTTTTAAAGAAAATACACTGCCCAGCTGCCCCTTATGTGCGATCGCAGCTGGGCCAATGCGATCGCGGAGGTCAGCTGGTCTGGGTCCCTGAAGCGCACTGTGCGATCGCAGATGGGGCCTGCGATCGCGAAGGTCAACTGGTCTGGGCCCCTGAAGTGCAATGTGGGATCGCAGATGGGGCCTGCGATCGCGGAGAGTAGTTGGGCTAGGCTTGTGCGTTAGCGGGAGAGGGGCTGCGATCGTAGAGAAGTTAACTGGGCCAGTCCAAAAACTCAACCCTATGCGATCGCGTACAGACCTGTGCGATCGCACAGGTCATTTCTCACCCATGCCCAAATCCTCCTATGTGATCGCATCTGGGCACCTGCAATCACACTGAAGGAAACGAGACAGAAAAATCTGGTGTGTTGGATTTAACCCCGAGGGGTCCGAAACTCACCCGAGCCCCTCGGGACCCCGTCCAAAGGCACTGGCAAGTCAGTATTCATGATACGGACTCGCTCGAATTTTCGAAACGTGAAAAACAAAAAAACTAAGAATTCGACCCCAAAACGAAATTGAATCGATACTTTGAACTTGGAGTTCTAGAATTCATTTCAATGCGCCGAACCGACCTATACTACTTGGAATGACACCATTTTGCAGGCAAGTCATAAATGACATAACGGCACTATTCCCGGTCTCGGAATTATGTTCGGACCTCGATAACATAAAATCACATTCCAAACCAAATTTCAAACTTAAGGAAATCCTGATTTCCATATTGGGTGCCGAAATGCTCCTGGATCATCGAAAACCCGTTCCGAACATACGCCCAAGTCCGAAATCATCATACGAAGCTACTAAAACTGTCGAAACACAATTCCGAGGTTGTTTGCTAAAAATATTGACCGAAGTCAAACTTGGCCAAGAAGGCCAACCTTAAGGAACCAAGTGTTCCTATAACACTCTAAACACTTCCAAAACCCGAACCACCTGTCCCCGCAAGTCATAAATCACGAGAAGCCGCTATGGGAAGTTTTATTTAGGGGAACGGGGTCCTAATACACAAAACGACCGGTTGGGTCGTTACATTCTCCCCCTCTTAAACAAACGTTCGTCCTCGAACGGGTCTAGAATCGTACCTGAAGTGATGAATAGCTGTGGATATCTGCTCTGCATGTCCTCCTCGGACTCCCAAGTCGCCTCCTCAGCTGGTTGGCCCCTCCACTTGACCTTTACCGCAGAAACTCTCTTGGACCTCAACTGGCGATCCTGCCTATCAATAATAGCAATTGGCTCCTCCTCGTAGCCCAACTTCTCATCCAACTGAATAGTGCTGAAATCAACCACGTGAGAAAAGGCGGCATGATATCTCCCGAGCATGGATACATGAAAGACCGGATGAACTCTTGATAAGGCAGGAGGTAAGGCAAGCTCATAAGCAACCTCTCTAACCCGTCTCAACACCTCGAAAGGACCTATAAACCTGGGACTCAACTTGCCCTTCTTCCCGAATCTCATAATGCCCTTCATCGGCGAAACCTTAAACAGAACCTTATCTCCCTCCATAAATGCTACATCACGCGCCCGCTGATCTGCGTAACGCTTCTGTCTGGATTGTGCTATGCGAAGTCTCTCCTGAATCAACTTCACCCTCCCCAAAGCATCCCTCACCAAATCCGTGCCATATAGCTTAGCCTCGCCAGGCTCAAACTACCCAATAGGAGAACGACACCGGCGGCCATATAAAGCCTCGAATGGAGCCATCTCGATGCTGGACTTGTAACTATTATTGTACGCAAACTCGGCCAAAGGCAAGAACTGGTCCCACTGACCTCCAAAATCAATCACACAAGCTCTGAGCATGTCCTCCAATATCTGAACGCTACGCTCTGATTGGCCATCAGTCTGGGGGTGAAATGCTGAACTGAGATCTATCTGAGTGCCCATCTCACTATGCAATGATCTCCAGAAGTGCGAGGTGAACTGAGGACCCCGATCTGATATAATAGACACCGGCACACCGTGCAAACGGACTATCTCTCGAATGTAAATCTGAGCCAGCCTCTCTGAAGTGTAAGTAGTATCCACAAGAATGAAATGCGCCGATTTGGTCAACCTATCCACAATGACCCAAACCGCGTCAACCTTCCGCAAAATTTGAGGTAACCCAACCACGAAATCCATAGTTATATGCTCCCACTTCCACTCAGGAATGGGCATCTGCTGAAACAGGCCTCTTGGCCTCTGATGCTCGTACTTAACCTGCTGGAAATTGAGACACCTAGCCACATAATGCACAATGTCCTTCTTCATCCGCCTCCACCAGTAATGCTGCCTCAAATCACGATACATTTTCGTCGCTCCTGGATGAACAGAATACCGAGAACTGTGCACCTATGCTAGAATCCTCTCCCTCAGACCATCAACACCAAGAACACACAAACGACCCTGGAGTCTCAAAACACCATCCTCGCCCAAGGTAACCCCCTTTGCCCTGCCCTGAACCACCGTATCCCGAAGCTGTGCTAGGCACGGATCATCAAACTGTCGAGCCTTAATCTCTCCCAATAATGAAGACTGAGAAACCACATGAGCTAGAACTCGATGAGGCTTCAAAAGGTCCAATCTCACAAGGCGATTGGCCAAGGACTGAATGTCCAAGGCTAAAGGTCTCTCCTCAGATGCAATGTAGGCCAAAATACCCATACTCTGTGCTCTCCTGCTCAAAGCATCTGCTACCAAATTTGCCTTGCCCGGGTGATACAGAATTGTGATATCATAGCCCTTTAACAATTCAAGCCACATACGCTGCCTCAAATTCAGATCCCTCTACTTGAACAAGTGCTGCAAGCTGCGGTGGTCGGTATAAACCTCACAAGACACACCATACAAGTAGTGCCGCAAAATCTTCAAAGCATGAACAATCGCCGCCACCTCCAAATCGTGCACAGGATAATTCTTCTCATGAACCTTCAGGTGGCGCGAAGCATAAGCAATAACTCTTCCGTCCTGCATTAACACACATCCCAACCCGACGCGTGAAGCGTCGCAATATACGGTATACATCCCAGAATCGGAAGGCAATGCCAAAACTGGTGCTGAGGTCAATGCTGACTTGAGCTTCTGAAAGCTCGCCTTACACTTGTCGGACCATCGAAACAGGGCATTTCTCTGAGTCAATCTAGTCAATGGAGCTGCAATAGAAGAGAATCCCTCCACAAATTGGCGATAATAGCCTGCTAGACCCAGTAAGCTCCTGATCTCTGTAACTGAAGTAGGACGCGGCCAAATCTGAACTGCCTCAATCTTCTCTGGATCAACCTTGATACCCTCTCCGGATACTACGTGCCCCAGAAATGCCACATACTCTAACCAGAACTCACACTTTGAGAACTTAGCATACAGCTTCTGCTCTCGCAAGGTCTGAAGCACAACTTCAAATGTTGCTCGTGCTCACCCAAGCTCCGTGAGTAAATCAAGATGTCATCAATGAAGACAATGACGAAGGAATCAATATACGGCCTGAATACTCTATTCATCAGGTACATGAATGTTGTTGGGGCATTAGTCAAGCCAAAAGACATCACCAGGAACTCGTAATGGCCGTATCTGTTACGAAATGCAGTCTTCGGAACATCTGAAGCCCGAATCTTCAGTTGATGATAACTTGATCTCAAATAAATCTTAGAAAACACACGAGCACCCTGCAACTAGTCAAACAAATCATCAATGCGCGGTAGAGGATACTTGTTCTTAATAGTAACCTTATTCAACTGGCGGTAATCAATACACATCCGCATAGACTCATCATTCTTCTTCACAAATAGAACTGGAGCACCCCATGGCGATACACTCGGCCTGATGAAACCCTTAGCCAACAACTCCTCAAGTTGCTCCTTCAACTCCTTCAGCTCCTTAGGATCCATACGGTACGGGGGAATGGAAATAGGCTGAGTATCTGGAGCTAAATCAATGCAGAAGTCAATGTCTCGATCTGGGGGCATGCCTGGAAGATCTGAAGGAAATACATCGGCAAACTCTCGAACCACTGGCACTGAATCAATAGTCGGGGACTCGACGGTGGTGTCCCGCACATAAGCAAGGTAAGCCAAACAACCCTTCTCGACCATATGCCGAGCGTTCAGGAAGGAGATGACCCGGCTGGATGCACTAACTGAAGAACCTCTCCACTCCAACATCGGCGACTCACACATGGCTAAAGTGACTGTCTTGGCATGGCAATCCAGCACTGCATGGTAAGGAGACAGCTAATTCATGCCTAGAATGACCTCGAAACCCACCATGTCGAGCAATAGAAGGTCTGCTCTGGTCTCGAATTCGCAGAAGGTAATCACACAAGACCGATGGACCCATTCTACCACCACAGAATCGCCCACAGGAGTGGACACATATAAGGGAGAACGCAAGGTCTCACGAGGAACATCCAGAAAATGAGCAAATAGTACTGAAACATATGAATAAGTGGACCCTGGATCAAATAATACTGAAGCCTCTCTACCACATACTGAGATACTACCTATGATCACGGCGTCTGAGGCCACTGCATCTGATCTGGCCGGAATAGCATAAAATCTGGCTGACGCACTTGAAGACTAAGCTCCCCCAGAGTGAACAGGAGTTGGTTGACCCCCTCCTGACTGGCCTCCCCCTCTAAGACGACCCCTGCCAACCTGTCCTCCACCCCTATGTGGCTAGACCACTGGTGCTGAACTCATAGGCTGATAACCCTACTGCACTAACTTGCCCCGATACCTGGGACAATCCCTCCTCACATGGCCTAAGTCTCCGCACTCGAAGCATCTCACATGTGGCATATCCTGATGTCCTGAAGAAGAATCCCGAATGGCCGGAGGGCGGTGTGATCCCTCCGGCAGGGCACTGAAATAGGAGCCGGAGGATCTCTAACAACTGGAGTAACTACTGGGTGAACTATGGGCGGCCGGAGAGATCTAGCATAGCACTGAACTGAGGCCTCACTGGAACACCTCGGGGAGGTAGTGGAGGTGCTGAATATAAAGGCCTGCTGGACTGACCGCCCCCAAACTGACCTCTATTCCTAGCTGAGGTATCCCTGAGATCACCGGAGAATCTGGCCCTCTTATCCTGCTGACCCTGCTCCCTGCTCCTCAACCGGTAACCCTCGATCCTGCGTGCAATCTCTACCACGAGCTGATACGGAGTACCCATCTCCACCTCTCTGGCCATGGTGGATCTAATACATGGATGTAACCCAGCCACAAATCTCTGCACCCAGCTCTGAAAACCTGGCCTCATAATCCGTCACTGACATCTGCCCCTGCTCAAGCTGCTCGAACTGACGACGCAGCTCTTCCCTCTCTAAGGGCGGAATATACCTGTCCAAGAAAATCTGAGTAAACTGCTCCCAAGTAACCGGAGGAGAACCTGCTGGCCTGCTGAGCAAGTAAGACTGCCACCACCGGCGAGCTCTGCCCTCTAGCTGAAATGTAGTGAAGTCGACCCCATGAGACTCCAAGATCCTCATGTTGTGCAGTCTATCCCTGCACCTATCGATGAAGTCCCGGGCATCCTCACTTTTCTCACCCTCGAAGACTGGAGGGTGAAGTCGCGTCCATCTATCAAACATCTTCTGTTGGTCACCCTCTGCAACTGGCCTGGGCTCTGGTGCTGCTACTACCGGCTGAACCCCACCCACGGGCGGTGTACCCGGGGTATGATGTGTTGCTGGTGCCTGTCCTACAGCCTGAGCGGTAGGGGTCTGGACTCCCCCTCCCGCCTGAGAAGTTGCAGGATCTGCTGGAAATAGGCCAGCTTGGGACATAGTGTCCATGAACCTCATCAAATGGCCCATGACCTCCTGGAAGCCCGGCGCCATCATAAAAACTGCTAGAGCAGGAGCTACTGGAGGCACCTCATCCTACTCCTCAAAAGTAGGGTCCTCTGGTGATGCGAATGGTATAAATCCGGGACGCCCTCGCCCCTTACCTCGGGCAGGTGCCCTACCCCTGCCTCTACCATGACCTCGAGCGGCGGGGGTAGGAGCCTCTCCCGGATCAGGAACATCAGAAGCACGCGTCCTCATCATCTGTGAGAGAACAGAAGAACAAGTTTGAGTACATCATCGATTGCATGATAGAATATGAATGAAGAGAGGTTTCTTAACACCCTATAGCCTCCTGAAGATGAGTATAGACGTATCTGTACCTGTCACGACCCAAANATAAAACAAGACTCAACACATCCCCAGAACCCGGTGACACAAGTACATGAGCAGTTTCTAAGAATTTATACAATTATACAACTCTTGTCCGAGAAATAAATGGGACAAAGACAATAGATAGAAAATGTAAGTACACATAAGGGAGACTCCAGCAACTGTGGAACGCTTCTGGATGATGCAGCCCGTATAAGTCTTCCAAGCCAATCACTGTACTATAAAGGTACCTGTGCAACAAAATGCACAGAAAGTGTAGTATGAGTACATATACATATATGTACCCAGTGAGTATCCCGTCTAATCTCGAAGAAGTAGTGACGAGAGGTCGACTCGATACTCACTAAGGTCCAACAGTGATAATAATAGACAGGATATAAGGAAAACAGTAGGCATGTAAGACAAATAAACATCGAAATGCATCAATAAGAGGTATCCAAATAACAGTGGAAATCAAGCAAGTCCTGTATCCCAAAGTGAAATCACTCTCATCACTCTGCCGTGGCGTACGACCCGATCCCATAATGAAATCACTCTCATCACTCCGCCGTGGCGTACGGCCCGATCCCATAATGAATTCACTCTCATCACTCTGCCGTGGCGTACGGCCCGATCCCATAATGAATTCACTCTCATCACTCTGCCGTGGCGTACGGCCCGATTCTATAGTGTAATCACTCTCATCACTCCGACGTGGCGTACGACCCGATCTCATAATGAAATCGCTCTCATCACTCCGCCGTGGCGTACGGCCCGATCCCATAATGAAATCACTCTCATCACTCCGCCGTGGCGTACAGCCCGATCCCATAATGAATCAATCATCACTCTTAAGTCAAGCCAAGTATCATGACGTTCAAAGACAACAGTACCAATCACACAAGTATACAAGTCATATATATGCTATAACAGGGAAAAACAATGAACATGATATGTCCTAACTACCCGGACGAAGCAGTAATAGCCAATACGTACTGACTCTCATCACTCGGTGAGTACGTAGCCCCCAAACAAGATCACATAGCAAACAAGGTTACCTAGAGGGACAATTTCCCTCTTACGAGGTTAGAAAGGAGACTCACCTCGCTCCGAAGATTCATCACCGGCTTCCAAGCCTCTACGACGACTAAAAATGGATGCGCACGCTCCCAAACTATCCAAATAACGATAATTCAATGAAAATATACTCAATAGATCATAACCAATTCAAATTACAAAGTTCCTCAGCCCGGCTCAATGAAATGACCAAAATGCCCTCGGGCCCACGTGCCCGGACCTCGAAATTTCTTGAAGAAAATCTCTACCCGAAGCTTTACTAATTCAATTATACAATTTACTTCAAAAATTCATGCTCAAATCGTGGCAAAAGATCACATTTTCCAAATTCTAGGTTTCTTAGCAAATTCCCACATTTTCCCTCAATTTTCATATCAAATCTATGTAATAAATCTTGTATTTAACTTGAAAATAAGTAGAAACAACTTACCTTTGATGCTTGATGAAATCCCCCTTGAAATGCTCTCCAAAATCATCCAACCCAAATGAAAGAAATGAAGAAAATGGGCCAAATTCGTGTTTAAAGAATCTGCCCATGCTTCACCTGGTTGTACCTTGCACTTGTGCTGTACAGGTTGTACATCCTATTAAAATTTCCTTGTTGAACACCTTCTGTTAAGACACCCATAACTTCTTGTAGAAATATCCAAATAACAAACGGTTTGAGTATTTAGAAACTAGACTCTAAGATCATTAATTTGATATGTTGTACACCATATAACTCTTTATATATCCCGAGATATGAGCTTCTAAAGTCAGCCTCGTGCATCTGAAAATTCTATCAAAACTGCTCGACCAGCCACCTTCAATCGATCATAAATTTCAGTAAAAATGTCCAAATGATGCATGGTTTAACATTCTGAAAACTAGATTGCAAGTTCTACAACTTTCATGTTTTTCATATTTTAAGATTCATTATATATTTCGATATATAAGCTTCCAAAGTAGGCTCCTCGTGTACTAATTGCTGTCCAAAATCTGCAGAAATTTTGTGCAATTTTCCTTCTTTCTTTTGTCCGAAATTCATTCCGTTAACCTTCCGAAATCCACCCGAGGCCCTCGGGACCTTAACCAATTATACCAACATGTCCCAAAACATGATACGAACTCGCTCGAGGCCTCAAATCACATCAAACAACGCCGAAATCTCGAATCGCACTAAAATTCAAACTTTATGAACTTTGAAATTTCAACTTCTACATCCGATGCCGAAACCTATCAAATCACGTCCGATTGACCCCAAATTTTGCATACAAGTCATATTCGACATTACGGACCTTATTCAACTTTCGGAATTGGAATCCGACCCCGATATCAAAAAGTCAAACTCTCGGTCAAACTTCTCAAAAACCTTCAAATTTCTATCTTTAGCCAAATGACTTCAAAATGACCTCCGGACATCCGGATTCACTTCCGATCGCACTCCCAACTCCAGAATCACTATACGGAGCTATTCCCAAACTCGAAATCCCAAACGGACATCAATATCATTGAAATGCGCTTCAAGCCAAACTTAGGAAATTTCTTCAAAAATGCTGACTTCCACAATATACACCGAAACGCTCTCGGTTATCCAAATCCCGATCCGGACATATGCTTAAGTCCGAAATCATCATACGAACCTGTTGGAACCTTCGGATCCTGATTCCGAGGTCTTTTACTCAAAATTCAATCCCAAAACCAAATTGAATCAACTTAAGAACTTAAGAAATTCTAGAATTCACTTCAATGCGCCGAACCGGTCTATACTACTCGGAATGACTTCAAATTTTGCAGACAAGTTATAAATGACATAACGGAACTATTCCCGGTCTCGGAATTTCATTCGGACCTCGGGAACATAAAATCACATTTCAAGCCAAATTTCAAATTCTTTAAAAATCCTCAAAACTTCATTAACTCCAATTTTCTCATTTTGATCCGAAACCCGTCAAATCAAGTCCGTTTCTTACCAAATTTCACAGATAACTTAAATAACACATATTGAACCTGTTCCGGGCTCCGGAATCATAATACGGGCCCGGCCGCACAGGTTTTACATCAAGGTTCATTTTTCATAAGCCTTTAATATTTTCATAAAACAATTTCCTTTAAAAATTCATTTCTCGGACTTGGGTCCTCGGAATTCGATTCCGGGCATACGCCCAAGTCCCATATTTTCCTACGGACCTTCCGGGACCGTCGGATCACGGATCCGGGTCCGTTCACCAAAAATGTTGACCAAAGTCAACTTTATTCAACTAATTATCATAAATTCAACTCTTTATCAAGTTTCCACATAAAGGCTTCCCGGCTACGCGCCCGGGTTGCGCACGCACATCGAGGTGAGATTGACGGAGGCTTTAGGGGCCTCGAAACACAGTCATAATTAAATTTACATAAGATGACCTTTGGGTCATCACAGTTTACTCAAAATTCCAGTCTTACTCAATTTCCTCAACTTAAGGCTTCTGAAATGAGAATTTTCCTTTCAATTTAACCCCGAACCCCCTGAATTTCAACTCTGACAGTACCCACAAGTCACAATACCCGAAATGAAGTTGTTCATGACTCCCAATTACTGAACGACGTGTTGGATCTCAAAACAACCCGTCGGTTCGTTACAGTACCGATCCGCAAAACTCTAGTGGGTTTGCCCGTGACTCATGAGACTACGTGAACCGAAAGCTCTAATGCCACGTTGTCATGACCCAAATCCTAACTCAGGTCGCGATGGCGCCCAACGGCGGGGTTAGGCAAGCCAACATGAATTCCCCTAAGTGTTACCCCTTTCATTTTATTATGTAGCTCAACTTGTACCAATTTTATCCACTTTAAACATAATATCCGAATATGATAACTCAGTGGTAAATGATATAGCTGTAAGGATACGTGAGCCAAAAGACGAACATACATAGATATACAGCCCAAAACCGAAAATAATCACTACGTGTGTGCCAGGATCTAGTGTCACGAGTGTCACGGGCAACTACTGAATAAACTAGAGACAAAATATATATACAATCCCATTGTCTGAAGTAAATAGACGGGACAATAACAAAAGAAAACTCCAAGGCGCTGTTGTGGATCGTCAAGGGGAAACAGCTCACCGTGAAGTCAGGTCGCTAATACTCAGTACCTAGCTCCGGTCTGATAACCAGATGTACCATACAGAAGTGTAGCATGAGTACATAAATAAATATATACCCAGTGAGTATCTCGTCTAAACTCGAAGAAGTAGTGACGAGAGGTCGACTTGACACTCACTAAGGTCCAATAATATAATATATGGCAGGATATAACGAAAAACAGTAGGCATGTTAGACAGTACACAACAAGTGCATATCAAATAAAGTAATCCGGGTAATAACTGAAAATGAACAACAATGTACTTTATCTTCCTCTTAATAAATACCTAACTATCCAATTATAAGCGAATCGGAACCAAAGGGTCATACACATACTAGGACAAGACACTAGGCTGGAGTTGTAGGGTGATATATAAAGACTGAATGGTCGTAAAGCTCCCCACGATCGCGAATCATACCTGCGACTCGTGTGCTAACTCGATCATATCATGTAATAATAATCTCACCCACGATCGCGAATCATACCTGCGACTCGTGTGCTAACTCGATCATATCATGTAATAATAATCTCACCCACGATCGCGAATCATACCTGTGAGTCGTGTGTTGACTCGATATAAAGCTCCCCACGGTCGTGAATCATTCCTGCGACTCGTGTGCTGACTCGATATACAACGTATATATATATATATATATATATATATATATATGTACTCGAAACAACAATGAACTCAGTAGGACTATGCCAATACCATGGATAACTCAACTGGGGGTTAAATTGTAACGTTCCACATTTTCGTACCATTTTCGAAGGAATAGGTAACTCATAATACATCCAAAAGTGCAAATAGGGCACATAGAGGCATGCTTGTGAATTCTAAAACTACCCGACATAGCATAATAGTCGCCACGTACGGACTCTCGTCACTTGGTACGTACGTGGCCCCCCACAACAAGTATACACAGCAAATAGAGTACCTATGGGGACAATTTCCTTTTACAAGGTTGGAAAGGATACTCACCTCGTGGCGAAACTACCCTTCGGATCAAGGACGCGCCCGAAACTCCGAACTCTACCCTCGAGGACTCGCAACGAGCCAAATATAGTACAATTACATCAATTCAAGCTTAAAGGAGGAAAATTATCCTATGTTATTCAAAATTTCACATTCTTGAAAAAATCCCAAATTTCAACTCCGGGCCCGCGCGCTCGAATTCTGAAATTTTTTGAAGGAATCACTCACCCATAGCCTAAGGATCATTAATATGAAATTTCTACTTGAATTCATAACCGTAAATGGACAATTCACCAATTTTCCCTCAAGAACCCTAAGTACTACCAATTCTTGATTTTTCAATGGTTTAGTAGTTAATTCCCTTAGTAATTCATGTATTAAACTAGGTTTAGTGTAGAATTTACTTACCTCTTTAGCAGCTAGGTCGTGGAACCTTCTCCCCCAAGCTCCCAAGTCTTGAATGGTGGTGGAAAGTGAAAGAAAGGGGTGAAAGCCCGTGTTTTAAAGAAAATACACTGCCCAGCTGCCTCTTATGTGCGATCGTAGCTAGGCCAATGCGATCGCGGAGGTCAACTGGTCTGGGCCCCTGAAGTGCACTGTGCGATCGCAGATGGGGCCTGCGATCGCGGAGAGTAGTTGGGCTAGGCTTGTGCGTTAGCGGGAGAGGGGCTACGATCGTAGAGAAGTTAACTGGGCCAGTCCAAAATCTCAACCCTGTGCGATCGCGGACAGACATGTGCGATCGCACAGGTCATTTCTCACCCATGCCCAAATCCTCTTATGCGATCGCATCTGGGCACCTGCAATCGCACTGAAGGAAACCAGACAAAAAAATCTGGTGTTGGATTTAACCCCGAAGGGTCCGAAACTCACCCGAGCCCCTCGGGACCCCGTCCAAAGGCAATGGCAAGTCTGTATTCATGATACGGACTCGCTCGAATTTTCGAAACGTGAAAAACAACAAAACTAAGAATTCGACCCCAAAACCAAATTGAATCGATACTTTGAACTTAAAGTTCTAGAATTCATTTCAATGCGCCGAACCGACCTATACTACTCGGAATGACACCAAATTTTGCAGGCAAGTCATAAATGACATAACGGAACTATTCCCGATCTCGGAATTCCGTTCGGACCTCGATAACATAAAATCACGTTCCAAAGCAAACTTCAAACTTAAGGAAATCCTGATTTCCATATTGGGCGCCGAAATGCTCCCGGGTCATCGAAAATCTGTTCCGAACATACACCCAAGTCTGAAATTATCTTACGAAGCTACTGAAACTGTCAGAACTCTATTCCGACGTCGTTTGCCAAAATGTTGGCCGAAGTCAAACTTGGCCAAAAAGGCCAACCTTAAGGAACCAAGTATTCCTATAGCTCTCTAAACACTTCCAAAACCCGAACCACCCGCTCCGCAAGTCATAAATCACGAGAAGCCGCTATGGGAAGTTTTATTTAGAGGAATAGGGTCCTTATACGCAAAACGACCGATTGGATCGTTACAAGTACTCAACTCAATTTCTCCCTTTGTTATAACAGTCGAATTATCGAATCCGGATAGGGAACGTGATTTTGGAATTACACGGTCTCCCATTAAAATCTCCTCCACCACTCTTAGTAAAATGATGTTAACCGAACTACATGGATCAATCAATACTCGCCTCACGTTAGTGTCATGTATAAGTATTGATATTACCAGTGCATCGTTATGTAGGATCAATAACTCATCTGCATCTGCACCGTCAAATAATATGCTATCAGCCTCCAAAGTTTCACGAGTCCGTTTCCCGTGGGTTATTGTGAACTTCGTCGTCTTTTTTGTTACGGTATTGGTCACACCATTAACCTCCTCTCCTCCGTTTAACACATTTATTTTTCTCTTCGGAGATGGTGGTTTTTGGGGCTCCTGTATGTTCTTCATATACGCCTGTTTACCTTTTTCACTAAACAATTTCGTTAGATAGCCTTGTTTTAACAAGTGTTCTACCTCACCTTGTAGTAACCTGCAGTCTGATGTTCTGTGTCCGTGATCATTGTGGAATTCACACCAGAAGTCTGGGTTCCTTCTGTTCGGATTTGATCTCATTTCCTTGGGCCATCGAACTTTATCACCCATATTTCTTAATACTGTAATTAACTCGGAAGTACTTACATTGAAGTTATAGTCTCCAATTCTTGCATTTGTGTTATAACCTCTATTTTGTTCATCTCGATCCTTTCTGTATTTTGACGACGAGCTTGAATCTCTGTTTGTCGATCTGTGATCAGGTCATGTGTTTTCAAACTTGGAACGAGCTTCTTGTCCCGAAGGTTCCATATATGGCTCGTACCTATTTTTGCCAGTTCTCATCTCTGATTCTGAGCGTCTAGAGCTCGTCTTGTCTTCTACTTTTGATTGAGCTATGGTATCCTCTTCAATTCGTAATTTGGTACTGTACCTGTTATAAACATCATTACATGTCGTGGCTGGGAATTCTCGCAGACATTCTTTGAGTCTCCTCGTGGATTCAGAGATTTTTTCGTTTAGGTTGCTCGCAAATTCCATAGCTGCCCAGTTGTCAGGTACTCTTGGTAATAGCATCCTTTCCCGTTGGAACCTATCTACGAATCACGAAGCAACTCCGTATCTCCCTGTTTTACTTTGAATATGTCCTCCATTCTTTTCTCCACTTTTTGTGCACCACAATGTGCTTTTATAAACGAATCTGCAAGCTCAGCAAAAGAGTCAATAGAATTTTCGGGTAAGGGAGAATACCACATTAGTGCTCCTTTAGTAAGCATCTCTCCAAACTTCTTGATCAGCACAGACTCGATTTCTTGCTTACTTAAATCGTTGCCTTTTATTCCCGTGGTAAATGCAATGACATGGTCACGTGGATCAGTTGTCCCGTCATATTTTGGTATATGGGGCATTTTAAATTTCTTGGTAATCGGCAAAGGTGCGGCACTTGGCTTCCATGGTTGTTGAGAATATTTGTCAATATCAATCCCTTTGATGACAGGTGGTACGCCAGGAATCTGCTCGATACGATCATTTTCTTCCTTCACCTATTTATACAAGGTTACTATTAAAGATTGTAAATCTGAATTACTAGTCATACCTAGTCTCTCTTCGAGGGATTCGTTTGGAGTGCCTTTACTTCCGAAATTAGCTAGTCCAGATTGTGGATTTTCTAAAGTTGCAAAATTGTTTGGAGGAGTCTTTGGTGGTATAGTTGGTAGTCCCCTCACGAAAGCCTGGAGAGCTTCATTCACATATTCAACAACTATTTGCTTCACAGTATCTTGCTCTCATGTTTGTTCATTTCTAAGCTGGTCATTGTTGTGAGTTGTGGATCTTTCCGGGGATTGTTCCCTTGAACCTCATGGGGTTCCCTAAGGCGATAGAATTGCAGTTCCAGTTGATTGATGGTTATTGTCATTGGTGTTCGACATGATTTCGTAAGGATGATTCAGGAATGCAAGAAAGGATTATCAGATACCCGGTAACGGAACCAATTTGTTTAACCAAATAACCGGATTCTTAATCAAGCTATTTTAAGAAGTACTCGTGCTTCAAATAATCAAGAGAATTAACTAAGAGCAATAATAGAAATTAGACTTGTAAAATAGGAAAATAATAAGAGCTCAAGAATGTAAAGTATATTTCAGCAATGGTTCGAAGGTGTCCAAACAAATGGGATCTTATTCCCTTTTATAGGGAATTTCTTAGTATAACGTCTACTCTTTTTTATGATTGAGCATTAATGAATATTTATATCATTAATGAAATGTTACAATAGGTAATCGTAGTTGCATGAATATTTTGTAATGTTTAGCTCATTGATTGAAGATCTATGAATCTGCTCTCTATTCAGCCCTGGTTCATTTTGACCGTGTCTCTTCAACTCCTCAAATAGATCGGAGCTCTTGCTACTAATCATCTCGTAGGTGTTTTATCCTGTACCTCTTTATTCTGTGCCTCTTCCTAAACTCTCATCTAGTTGTCGTTTTGCCATTGCTCCACGTAGCTTGCTTCGTCATCCAATATATTACACGTGTAATATCTATTTTTTACCAATACATATAGTCTCCCCCACTTACCGTTTATTTATCAATTAAATATTTGGTACGTGGATACTCATTTATGGCGGGAATATTTTTCCTCCATTTTACTCATGTCATTGCACCTGCCTCTGAACATATGCGTCGCTTGTCACTTCCATTAAATGCATGTGCCACGTGGTGATTTCGGATTGGTTCTGCAATTCATCAGCATATTTTAGGATTTTTTGCGCTGCATCAGTCACGAAGTGAAAGTTGTAATAATGACATTCACATCATTGCTTACCATTTTTTGACGGTTACCTATGTATTTAAATACCCCACTTTGCCTTTGCTTCTACGAAAAACTTCCATCTTTCTTTTATTACTTGCAAATTCTTCTTTCATGCAACAATGTCTTCTTCAAACCAAGATCCCAAAAAGGTCATAATAGTCGACGAACTATCTCCTTCTTCTGTTCCGATGCGGAGTAGAAGGGGTGGTGGATTGAGGAGTTTAGGTTCAACACCTTCTAGAGGATCTTCATCTCAACGTAACATCACTCCCCCACCAACTTCTAGGGCTAATGTTACTCCATCTTCTTCTAGGGCTGGGGCTTCTTTTTCTCACAGATCTTCTTCTAAGAGTAGAGAGTCCAGTGAACCGCTTTGTGAACCAAAGGTAGATGAAATCGTACCCGCTGAATTTTCTTTGGTAAAGGACAGTGAAGCCATAAAAAACCAGGTCACTTCCATGACGTCTCATGATCGCGTTGATCTTTACCCTACTCAAATCACTAAGGGTTTGATTTCTCTTGTGTGCAGAGACTGTTGTTGGAAATTTGATTTCCCGGTCTTGGTCCCCGATGAAAATCAAAGGATAACTTCTTACAAAGATGGTTTTTCTTTTGTGTATACTTACCCTTTTACTTTAGGTTTCAAGCCTCCCATTGACCCTGTCATTATAGAGTGTAAATAATGGGGAGTTTTACCTGGGAAGGGTAAGTAAAGAGACGTTTCGGAAAGGGTTTATAAGTTTTAAAAACAGAAAGAATATGAAAAGACGGGTCTTTTTTTTTTAACTCTACACTATATTTAGAAAGGCATCACTCTAAGAAAATAGATAAATATAAATCCTGACATATTAGAAGCGCCACATCAGACTTTCATGTCCCTGCTTTATATAAATATAAAGATTATCACTAAATCACAATAAATTAATTTATATTTTTACTCTAACATATTACTTAATCATGATAAATTAGTATAGTTCAGTATACATATATTGACTAACGATTCTTTTTCTCATAAACATACATGGATAATTTAAGATTTCTATGTGGCAATTACTTTTCTTATTGAGTTAACAATATAAAATTAATATTTCTTATTTTTATAAACTTACACTGTTATTTTATAAGGTTATCCTACAATCGGATAATAATTAACTTTATACGCGGTTTTAAGGATACGTGATATAACAAGATGATACAAACTAGAAGATGACAGTATATTGCTTTATGTTGCGTAATGTGATGTGTGTTACAAATGATCAGACCCTTTTTATATAGTAGGGGAGTCCCACTCTTGATACAATTCTATACAAGGTAAAAAATCTCATGATTTGCAAATTAATCTTTCACGACCCAAATTCCATAAGTCGTAATGGCGCCGGACACCACTGTCAGGCAAGCCAAACCTTAATTAGTTGAAGAAATTCATGTTTTAACATTTTCGAAATCGTTACCTTTCATTGCATTTCATAATCAAATAAATAAATCTTCGTAAATTAAGTACGACAGCAGTTCAATTCAGTTTTAATCGACTAAATCCCAACACATCCCTAGAACCTAGTGACACAAGTACATGAGAAACTTCTAAGGATTTATACAATCATACAAAGCTTGTCCGAGGTACAAATTGAACAAGGACTGAAAATAAAGACAAATACATAGGAGGAAGACTCTGTCAGCTGCGGAACGCCTCCGGATGATGCAGCCCGTCCAAGTATCCAAGTCAGTCACTGGGCTATGAAGGTTCCTGTGCAACAAAATGCACAGCAAGTGTAGTATGAGTACGAAAACAACGTGTACTCAGTAAGTATCCCGCCTAACCTCAGAGAGGTAGTGCCGAGAGATCAGATTAGACACTTGCTATAGGTCAATTTAGATTATTCAAGTGTGACACAAAGCATGGTTATCATAGGCAATTTATTAAGTTCAGGAATAAATAATGTCAACTCTTTCCAAAATTTACACTTAAATTCTTCATCATGTTAATACCAATTAATCAACATGGGTGATTTAATCAAATAACAACCTAATCAACGGAAAGGAACAACTTCTTCCAAAATATTTAATAATTCTCAATCTCTATCATGTCAATTGACAACTTAAAATTCTAGGCTAGTAATAAGGCAAAAGAAATATAGCAACTACGCAACAAATATCATGCGCAAGAAATGCCGAGGGTCGAACGGCGCGGNAGGAACACAATAATCCACGGGAAAATCCATCCTCTTTCCAAATAATTAAGAAGAGTACACCCTAACCTTTTTAGGAAAATAAATTACCAATTCCATAGCATTATCAGCCTAAAATTATGATAGGATCACATGTACAACACGTAAGGCATGCTAGTGGGTCCTAGACTACCCGGACATGGCATAACAGTAGCTACGCACGGACTCCCGTCACCTCGTGCATAGGTATCCCCCACAAATGATAGCATTTATTCATTTAGTTCACCTATGGGGACAATTCCCCCTCACAAAGTTAGAAAGGAGACTTACCTCGCTCCGAAATTCCATAAACGGCCTCCAAGCCTTCCTGACGACTCCAATCGATGCACAACGCTCCAAAACTACCCAAATGATGATAAACCAATGAAAATATACTCAATTATTTGCTAAAAATTCAGATTATATAAACTCCCAACTCTGCTCAAGGAATTGACCAAAATGCCCTCGGACTCACGTGCTCGGATTCCGAAATTTCTCGAAGATAAATTCTACCCATAACTTTACTAACTCAAATATACAATTTGTTACAATTTCCATACTTAAATTCATGGTAAAAGTCCAAAATTTCAAGTTCTAGGTCTTCCCCAAAAATCCCAAATTTATACAAATTTTCCATGTTTAAATCCATGTAAATCACATATTTAACTCAAAAATGGGAAGAATTCACTTACCTTGCGTTGCTTGGTGAAAATCCCCCCTTGAGCTCTCAAAAATCATCCAAGCCAAATGAAAGAAATGGGCCAAAATTCGTGTTTAAAACAATCTGTCCATGCTTCATCGAGTTGTACCTTGCACTTGCGCTGTGCAGGTTGTACATCTTATTACTTTTTCCCTTGTTGAACACCTTCTGGTAAACCACCCATAACTCCTTGTACAAATATCCAAATAACAAACGGTTTGAATATTTAGAAACCAAACTCGAAGATCTTTAATTTGATAGCTGTACACCATATAACTCTTTATATATTCCGAGATATGAGCTTCTAAAGTCGGCTCCATGCATCAGAAAATTCTAGCGAAACTGCTCCACCAGCCATCTTCAATCGGTCATAACCTTTTGCACAAAACTTCAAATGACAAATGGTTTAATGTTATGAAAACGGGACTTCAAGATCTACATCTTTCACGTTTTGCAAATTTTCAGATTCCTTATAGATTCTTATATACGCTTCCAAAGTTAGCTCTTCGATTCATAAGTTGCTGTCCCAAAACAGATTTGCTGCAGAATTTTCAGCAGCTATTTTGGTCCGAAATTCATTCCGTTAACCTTCTGAAATCAACCTGAGGCCCTCGGAACCTTAACCAATTATACCAACATGTCCCAAAACATGATACGAACTCGCTCGAGGCCTCAAATCATATCAAACAACGTCGAAATCATGAATCGCACTCCAATTCAAGCTTTATGAACTTTGAAATTTCAAACTTCTACATCCGATGCCGAAACCTATCAAATCACGTCTGATTGACCCCAAGTTTTTCACACAAGTCATATTCGACATTACGTACCTTCTCCAACTTTCGGAATTGGAATCCGACCCCGGTATGAAAAAGTCAAACTCTCGGTCTAACTTCTCAAAAACTTTCAAATTTCTATCTTTAGCCAAATGACTCCAAAATGACCTCCGGGCATCCGAATTCACTTCCGATCGCGCTCCCAACTCCAGAATCACCATACGGAGCTATTCCTAGACTCGAAATCCCAAACGGACACCAATACCATCGAAATGCGCTTTAAGCCAAACTTAGGAAATTCATTCAAAAATGCTAATTTTCACAATATACGCCGAAACGCTCCCGGGTTATCCAAACCCCGATCCGGACATACGCCCAAGTCCAAAATCATCATACGAACCTGCTAGAACCTTCCGATCCTTATTACGAGGCCGTTTGCTCAAAATTCCAATCTTAATCAATTTCTCCAACTTAAGGCTTCCGAAATGAGAATTTTCCTTCCAATCTAACTCCGAGCTTCCTGAATCTCAACTCCGACCATACGCACAAGTCATAATATCGGAAATGAAGTTGTTCATGACTTCCAACCGCTGAACGACGTGCTAGAGCTCAAAATGACTAGTCGGGTAGTTACATTCTCCCCCACTTAAACAGACGTTCGTCCTCGAACGTGCCAAGATCTTCCCTGGAGTTATCTGAAATCACTGTTTAACACCTCGTGCACCTGCCCGTGCTGCCACAACCCAGTTAAACACATAAGCTTGATAAAATCTGAAGACACCCTCTTTTATCCCTACCGCAAGTTCCAAACTCAATTTCAACACCGGAAATTCTCTACCAGGCCTGGTCTAACATATGAACACCGTATCAGCTACCACACAAGGCACCAGAACACAACTGCATACCTTTGCTGAATCAGAACCGCACACCGCATAATCCATCATCTAACCACGATGACGCTCCCTGAACCTTAACAGCCAAAATTCTACGAACATGATGCTCTCAATGCACCTTATAAGATATATACATACACCCTGCTGTGATGCTGACGATACCACCACAATGGAGGAAATGCCTAGAAATTCCTAACCAACTGTAGAGTTAACCAAACATTGAAATCTTTTCTCTTGACTTAGATTATGATCTCATTTCAAACCAAATAATGGTGATTGTCCTGAAGTTTACTTCACATAATGTCATCGCACTTGACCCCTGATCCAATAATCTCGTCTCACCCAGTATGAACTGTTCAAATAGCAAATCATCCCAGACATGACCAACAATCACACACAATGCCAAAATGCGCCAATAGGCCACAACTCGAACATGATACATACGAAATGACTCAGAAAAAGACTACTCAACTCACGCAACTAATATAACTTCCTCCAAAAAAATAAGAAATATAACATAAGAAAATAAATACAGGAACCTTACTCATCATCACACTGTTGCGGCGTGCAACCCGATCCAAATAACATACTTGTGGCCACGTGCCACCCTGTCCCATCATAGAATTCACATAAGGAGATATACACGGAGCTGAATTGCTTATTATTACAAATCACTGAATACCGGTCACAAGCACGCTAGGTGCATAATACCCTTCTGGGGAGACTAGTAGGGCCATATGCTACAAACTCAAGCACAACTGAGGTGCGATATATATAACTTGAATCTCAAGAGCCACTCTGCTCACATAACCACATCACTACGCGGAATATTAACGTATAAGAAATTATCAAGTTGTTTTACAACTCACACGGCACAATCACAATATACCCCAATCAACGAAGATGAAACAACATCTGATATTCCAACACCCCTTCTCTGCGGAGCGCTATACTGAAATGAACACACCTTACTCGCATGAAACCCAAAATCTTGTTTTAAATCCAGTAACACACTTCAAATAGATTCCTCTTGCACTGAACTAAGCTAATAGCCTCACCTGGGTCCATAATACCCCGATTCTTCTCATAATAAACAAGAACCACCATCATAGCCGGGACAGACACCCCACAATCCACAATCGACTGAACCGAACGCCTTCCAGGCATAAATTCTCAGTTAAGCAATATTACATTCCTTTATACTTGGTCTAATCCTTTCAATCCCTTAGGTGACTACATGATACACTTATACAATCTTCCCGTGGTCACGCTCCCGCGTCCTTCCACACAAGGAAACCAGTCTGCACATCCATACCACCGACTACACTAATGCTCTAAAACCATTCAACAACCCATGATCAGGGTACAAATCCTCTTTCACCGAACATCAATCTGAGGTAACACTGAAGACAACATCAACTCATTCTAAACATTCAAATCCCTCGTTCTTGCTCCTCTGAGCTCATGACGTCCTTGTTAACACCGAACCGCAATCTCAATTCTTAGTTCTAGTTGCATACCGCTTACGGCACCTAACATGCCAATATGGAATAGCATAGGAATTCCACCATAGCTACTGAACCACTACTAGGGTGAACACTTCATTATATAGAAAACCCTTTACTTACCTCAATTCATGAGAATCATAACCACACACAATCGCACCGAAGGTACTGATCACTACTGCACATGTGCCATTTCAACCATGGCTAACCAAATCTATCTTCCTTTTAGTCATCTTTAATTGCCTCAGAGATGATAGTAGCTCCCTTAAACTTATAGCAACTCAATCCCTCACTCTTACCGAGTGACCCTGATTCACGAGACTGTGCTGCCTAAATCCCGCAGCCCGTCTCATACCCTTCCAATAACCATTTATACGATCCGGAGTTTATTTCTCTCACTCCTCAAATACTATCATGCATGCCGCCGACAATAACATAGAACACTCCAACCTTTTCCCCTTTCTCAGCAGCTACGCTGCAAAAGCTCGATCCTTACTCACACAGCTGCTCGAAATCCTTAGATACCGCATTCCTTAACCTTTGAATTCACTAGGACCGCTATTGAGAGTCACCCACTCTGACTGGCCCCGAATACAATCAACTCCAAGGCTCTTCTAGCATATGAACATCCTCTCAATGAAGTACGTGACTGAGTCACTGCCCTTACAACTTGCCTATGCCTTAAGCATAAATACTGAACCTTTCGAAGCCCAACCCTGGTCCAATAGGACCTACTTGTGCACATATTCATCAAATCCCATGCATAATCACCATTCTACTCCTTTCCCTTAGCTGAAACAACTTGCCAATACGCCGACAACCCGCAACCCCATGAGAACACAATCCTACAACACAACTGCAGGTGGTGGGACTCCCCACTTAGCCCGAAGCTACATCCTTGCACCACTCTAGACCCTGTTGAGATCCTTTATCCTTTGCTAACATGATCTTTCTCAACCAACCCATCCAACAACGCTACGCTACACACCCTCTACAACAGCAATACCCCATCCCAAGCCTGGTCTCATTCACCAACCTTGCTTGTCCGTCCGCTCCTCATGGACCTCTACTAAATGCACCACAACATCTTCAAATTCATCGCCACATTGCGTCCAGTCTTCATCCCTGACAACTTCTCTCTATTGCATCCAACCTTCCGCGGAATAACCAACATTTCAGATTAAGCTCGTGGACCTAATCCCCGTCCACTAAAATTCTCAAATTACTCCAAACTTCTCCTCAAGATAGGCAGTTGTCTTACCGCTAAACTCATAGGCTACGTTGCCACTCTCCCACTTTGGTTAAACTCATTCCTTTAATCACTACCTGACTTCCTTTTCTTATGCCTGGCCCTTTTAGAAATTTAGTCGCCGCTTGACACTTCTCACACGACTTCCTTCATCGAATGCTGCCCAATTGTTGCCTCAATTCAATATCATTCTCTGAAGCTCTTAAACCGGCAGATTACCATAACTTTGACTCCCCGAAGATCATCTTCCTCGAGCTACCTTAATTAGAAACGCTCATTCAGTACTTTGACCACCGCACACCACGGTCTATGACAGTCGTTTCTTCAATACTATTTAACCACACTCTGACCCAATGCAACCGAAGAAACCATAGCGCTGACGAGCTTATCACATTCCATTCGACTAATGACGACGATATCACAACACAGGTGAATATTCCACCTCAATTGAATACACCAAGTCTTACTACTTTATCAATCCGAACCGGACCATTCATAGTCCAAATGCCTTTCCTCTGCCGGAATTAAAATACCGAAATCTCGAAATCACGCCTTGAGAAGACCTCCCTTCGAACCATTCATCACCCCAACACATGGGCAAGCACTCTATCTTCACCCCCACATCGCGTGATAACCAATCGTAAACATCATCACTATCTGAGCATATCCTCAAGGCTCTCAGAAACATGGCTACTGAGCTGAAACAACATATTGCTCTTATGCAGGGCGACAACAACAACCCAATCAACTACGCACGGAAGACTTCACGCACCATATCTTGGGTATCATTACAACTCCTCAAATTCCCGATTCATAACAAGCGCTACGCGACGCGTAAGATAGAGTAGGAAGAAATATAGGCATAAGCCTCAGCGGAATCAAATCGCACGATGAGGAATCAAGAAGGGGAGTACTCCTAACAGCCTTGTAGCCTCTCGAAGATAAGTACAGACGTCTCTGTACCGATCCGCAAGACTCTACTAGACTTACTCATGACTCGTGAAACCTAGGGGAACCTAGAGCTCTGATACCATGTAGTCACGACCCAAATTGCATAAGTCGTGATGGCGCCGGACACCACTGTCAGGCAAGCCAAACCTTAATTAGTTGAAGAAATTCCTGTTTTAACATTTTTGAAATCGTAACCTTTCATTGCATTTCATAATCAAATAAATAAATCTTCGTAAATTAAGTACGACAGCAGTTCAATTCAGTTTTAATCGACTAAATCCCAACACATCCCAAGAACCTGGTGACACAAGTACATGAGCAACTTCTATGGATTTATACAATCATACAAAGCTTGTCCGAGGTACAAATTGAACAAGGAGTGAAAATAAAGTACAAATACATAGGAGAAAGACTCTGTCAGTTGCGGAACGCCTCTGGATGATGCAGCCCGTCCAAGTCTCCAAGCCAGTCACTGGGCTATGAAGGTACCTGTGCAACAAAATGCACAGCAAGTGTAGTATGAATACGAAAACAACGTGTACTCAG
This sequence comes from Nicotiana undulata, assembly GCA_005239495.1. Taxonomy (NCBI): domain Eukaryota; kingdom Viridiplantae; phylum Streptophyta; class Magnoliopsida; order Solanales; family Solanaceae; genus Nicotiana; species Nicotiana undulata. The sequence continues at coordinate 44,014 of ML254544.1, read as the reverse complement.
TAGGTATCCCGCCTAACCTCAGAGAGGTAGTGACGAGAGGTCAGATTAGACACTTGCTATAGGTCAATTTATATTATTCAGGTGTGACACAAAGCATGGTTATCATAGGCAATTTATTAAGTTCAGGAATAAATAATGTCAACTCTTTCCAAAATTTACACTTAAATTCTTCGTCATGTTAATACCAATTAATCAACATGGGTGATATAATCAAATAACAACCTAATCAACGGGAAGGACCAACTTCTTCCAAAATATTTAATAATTCTCAATCTTTGTCATGTCAATTGACAACTTAAAATTCCAGGCCAGTAATAAGGCAAAAAAAACATAGCAACTACGCAGCAAATATCATGCGCAAGAAATGCCGAGGGTCGAATGACGGGGACCAACAATAATAAAATGTGCACTATCGAGGGTCGAACGGCTCGAACCATAGATGCATCTATTTATCCCGTTCGTGAATCGATCATGCGACGCGGTCAACATAATAACAATACGGCTAGCCTGCTCGCGAATCATACATGCGACTCAGGTGCTCATATGTACACGTATTCACATAAAAGATCCATATTTTATTCAAGAAAACAGTTTCTCATAGAAGTGATAAAATTCTCTTTAATTAAACATGAAGATAGTATTTAGAATATTTTTCTGGAAATTCGTTTGCCAAGTTTTAACAATATTCAATAAAATAACCTTGCCTGGAACACAATAATCCACGGGGAAGTCCATCCTCTTTCCAAATAATTAAGAAGAGTACACCATAACCTTTTTAGGGAAATAAATTACCAATTCCATAGCATTATCAGCCTAAAATTATGATAGGATCACATGTACAACAAGTAAGGCATGCTAGTGGGTCCTAGACTACCCGGACATGGCATAACAGTAGCTACGCACGGACTTCGGCACCTCGTGTGTACGTAGCCCCCAAAAATAATAGCATTTATTCATTTACTTCACCTATGGGGACAATTTCCCCTCACAAAGTTAGAAAGGAGACTTACCTCGCTCTGAAATTCCATAAACGGTCTCCAAGCCTTCCCGGCGACTCCAATCGATGCACAACGCCCCAAAACTACCCAAATGATGATAAACCAATTAAAATATACTCAATTATTTGCTAAAATCAGATTATATAAACTCTCATCTCCGCTCAAGGAATTGACCAAAATGCCCTCGGGCCCACGTGTCCGGATTCCGAAATTTCTCAAAGATAAATTCTACCCATAACTTTACTAACTCAAATATACAATTTGTTACAATTTCCTTGCTCAAATTCATGGTAAAAGTCCAAAATTCCAAGTTATAGGTCTTCCCCAAAAATCCCAAATATATACAAATTTTCCATGTTTAAATCCATGTAAGATCACATATTTAACTCAAAAATAGGAAGAATTCACTTACCTTGTGTTGCTTGGTGAAAATGCCCCCTTGAGCTCTCCAAATTCATCCAAGCCAAATGAAAGAAATGAAAGAAATAGGCCAAAATTCGTGTTTAAAACAATCTGCCCATGCTTCATCGAGTTGTACCTTGCACTTGCGTTGTGCAGGCTGTACATCTTATTACAATTTCCCTTATTGAACACCTTCTGTTAAAATACCCATAACTCCTTGTAGAAATATCCAAATAACAAACGGTTTGAAGATTTAGAAACTAGACTCGAAGACCTTTAATTTGTTAGGTTGTACACCATATAACGCTTTATATATTCTGATATATGAGATTCTAAAGTCGGCTCCATGCATCAGAAAATTCTGGCGAAACTGCTCCACCAGCCATCTTCAATCGGTCATAACATTTTACACAAAACTCCAAATGATAAATGGTTTAATGTTCTGAAAACTAGACTTCAAGATCTACAACTTTCATGTTTTGCATATTTTCATATTCCTTACAGATTCATATATATATGCTTCCAAAGTTAGCTCTTTGATGCATAAGTTGCTGTCCCAAAACAGAATTGCTGCAGAATTTTCAACAGCTATTTTGGTCCGAAATTCATTTCGTTAACCTTCTGAAATCAACCCGAGGCCCTCGGGAACTTAACCAATTATACCAACATGTCCCAAAACATGATACGAACTCACTCGAGACCTCAAATCACATCAAACAACGTCGAAATCATGAATCACGCTCCAATTCAAGCTTTATGAACTCTGAAATTTCAAACTTCTACATCCGATGCCGAAACCTATCAAATCACGTCCGATTGACCCCAAATTTTTCACACAAGTCATATTCGACATTACGTACCTGTTCCAACTTTCGGAATTGGAATCCGACCCCGGTATCAAAAAGTCAAACTCTCGGTCTAACTTCTCAAAAACTTTCAAATTTCTATCTTTAGCCAAATGACTTCAAAATGACCTCCGGACATCCGAATTCACTTACGATCGTGCTCCCAACTCCAATATCACCATACGGAGCTATTCCCAGACTTGGAATCCCAAACGGACACCAATACCATCGAAATGCGCTTCAAGCCAAACTTAGGAAATTCCTTCAAAAATGCTAACTTCCACAATATACGCCGAAACGCTCCCGGGTTATCCAAACCCCGATCCGGACATACGCCCAAGTCCAAAATCATCATACAAACCTGTTGGAACCTTCCGATCCTGATTCTGAGGCCGTTTGCTCAAAATTCCAATCTTAATCAATTTCTGCAACTTAAGGCTTCCGAAATGAGAATTTTCCTTCCAATCTAACTCCAAGCTTCCTGAATCTCAACTCCGACCATACGCACAAGTCATAATACCGAAAATGAAGTTGTTCATGACTTCCAACCGCTGAACGATACACTAGAGCTCAAAATGACCGGTCGGGTCGTTACATAATCGGCCTATCCTTGATACGTGCTGAGATTTCTGCCGTGATCTATGACCAATCGCGGATATTTCGTCCTTCCTAGCAGATTTCCCTTGATCTCTTCTGATCTCGATTTTGTTCGATTAAAATCGGGCCCACCCGATTTTGTTGATTAACCGAGACCAGGGTGATGGATCGAAGATCGATCCCTTAATAGATCAAATCGAGGCATGAGGACGAGATATCGAGTTAGGGATTCGAGGTACCTGTCGAGATCGACATTAGTAGTGGTCGACAACAAATAAGACAGACGTCGAGCAAGACCGAAGATAGCATGATAACAGAAAGGCGAGATATCCGTAAATGGTCGAAGATCATGGAGAAAATCTCGGAATGGGTCAAATCAAGAATGGTTGTTTAGCTAATCATGAGATTTTCTTTTGTAATTAGAATTGTACAATGAGTAGAATTCTTCTACTATAAATAGGGGAGTTATAGTCATTTATAACACACATTATTCTCTCATACAAAAGCAATATAACATTCTTTATCGCTTATATTCTCTTGTTCATTAGTTTACTTTATACTTCATTACTTTAGTACCAATCAGTTCGAGGGAACACGAGCTCGAGGGCTGAATTGCATTTCAACACTCGTTTGCTTTATTTTATTGTTAATTTATGCTATTAAGCATCGTATTTATCCATTGATATTAGGTGAAATCATGTATCGTTAAAATCACATTATAAGTTTAATTGTTATCCAATTTTAAGGGTAAACAGTTTGGCACCCACTGTGGGGCTAAGGATAATGGTGATTGTCAGGTATTAATTCTCATAACACACTACTTTATGCTTGTTCTCGTAAGTGTTTTTTATTTCAGGATCAACATGTCAAACTCACAAGCAATATCCGCACACATCGATAATGGCCTTGGTTTTCATGGGGAAAACAACAATATAGCCGCCCCAGGGAGAACAAATTGCAACTCCCGTCGAGTCAGTTCACATGTCGCCCTAAATGCAAATCTGGGCACTGATCCCGAAGGTAGCGTACGCAAGGAAGTTCGATCAGGTGGTCGAGGTACGCAGGGCGGAGAAGACGGTGGAGTCAGCCTCCGAATGATGTTTGAAATGTTACAGGCTCAACAAGTTGCTATAACATAACTGCAAAATCAGCACCGAGTGAGGTCGAACCTAAGCCTTCACTAGAAGCTGTTCACAGGGTCGAACTTGCACTGAAGAGATCGAACGTCAATGAATTAGGGACTGACCCCCCATTATGAAAATGCTTGAGGAGATCACTAAGCGGATCGAATCAGGGGAAAAGAAGGTCGAGGCAAATGACAAAAAGGTAGAAACAAACAACTCCTGAGTTGACCAAATACCGGGGGCACCATCGATTCTAAAGGGATTGGATTCCAAGAAGTTTGTACAGAAGCCTTTCCCCCCAAGTGCGGCTCCAAAGCCCATACCGAAGAAATACCGCATGCCCGAAATCCCCAAGTACAATGGGACCACCGACCCTAACGAGCATGTCACTTCTTATACATACGCTATAAAGGGGAATGACTTAGAAGAAGATGAGATTGAGTCTATTTTACTGAAGAAGTTTGGAGAAACTTTATCGACGGGGCGATGATATGGTACCACAATTTTCCGCCCAATTCCATCGATTCATTCACCATGCTTGCAGATTCCTTCGTTACAACACACGCCGGAGCAATAAAGGGTGCGACTAGGAAGTCGGACCTCTTCAAAGTGAAACAAAAGGATAAGGAAATGTTAAGGGAATTTGTATCTCGGTTCCAAATGGAATGCATGGACCTACCCTCGGTTGAAGATAATTGGGATGTCCAAGCCTTTCCTCAAGGTTTGAACGTACGAAATTCGGTAGCATCATGGCAGCTAAAGCATAATTTAATTGAGTATCCAGCAGTGACCTGGGCCGATGTGCATAATCGGTACCAGTCAAAAATCAGGGTCGAGAATGATCAGTTGGGGACCCCTTAGGGTTCCGTTTATCCAAACAGGCCCGTCGGTAGAATTCAAAGGGACATCGATAGAGAACCCCGATCAAACAGAGATTGGTATCAACCATACGGTGCAGACCGTAGAAACAGCGGTCCAGGACATAAACATATTCGTAATAATTGAAGGAATGATCGAGGATAGAGCTCCCGAGGGCTCGTGAGTAAGAGTGACTTCGATAAACATGTCGAGCCCACGGAAGCACCACGACTATCAGAATATAACTTCAGCATGGACGCCTTAGGTATTGTATCAGCCATTAGGCGGATCAAGGATACTAGATAGCCCAGACCCCTAAAGATAGATCCGGCACAAAGGAACCCTAATCAAGTATGCAAATGCCATGGTACTCATGGTCATAGAACCAAGGACTATAGACAGCTAAGGGATGAGGTAGCTCGTCTATTCAACGAGGGCCACCTTCGAGAATTCTTGATCGACCGAGCTAAAAATCACTTCAAAGATAGGGACGCAAATAGGAAGAACGAACAGGAAGAATCACAGCACGTGATTCACATGATCGTTGGTGGGGTCGATATTCCCCGGGGACCGGTGTTTAAGCGTACTAAGATGTCGATCACCAGAGAAAAGCGAACTCGTTACTACGTACCAGAAGGGACCTTGTCCTTCAATGACAAGGAAGAAGGGGGGATCTCACAACCCCACAATGATGCATTGGTAATCTCTATTCTTATGAATAAAATTCAGGTTAAACGTAGGGGTGTTTGTGGGTCGATACTGTACGGTACGGTATTTAGACATTTTGGTTCAATATTTTTGATATTCGATTTCTTAAAATGCAATACTAATACCGCACATAATTAAATTCAGTATGGTTTGATTTTTCTCCTTTTAGTTTCGGTTTATTCGGTTTGGTAACCTCGGTTTATTCGGTTTGAAACTAACTAGCGCATAGAGTCATAGACAGTAATATTCTAAATTAAAGTACATAAAAGTACAAACAAAAAACATTTGATGAAAAAAGTTTTGTCCAAAACTAGAAAATATCAACCCAGAGAGAGAAAAATATACATAAAAGAATAAATTTGATCATTAGAAATGTCTTGTTACTTGCTTAGAGTTAATTGATGAACTTAGAGGATAATGGAAACTAAAATTTTAGATTTTTATATTTATGTTATATAGGGTGGTGGAAGGGAGAATAAGGAGGGCGGTGTCTATATCGGAAAACCAGTTTGGGTTCATGCCGGGGCGTTCTACTACGGAAGCTATCCACCTTATCAGGAGGTTGGTGGAACAATACAGGAACAGGAAGAGGGATTTGCATATGGTGTTTATTGACCTAGAGAAGGCATATGACAAGGTCCCTAGGGACGTTCTTTGGAGATGTCTGGAGGTGAAAGGTGTGTCGGTGGCTTACATTAGGGCGATAAAGGATATGTATGATGGAGCTATGACTCGGGTTAGGACCGTGAGAGGTGACTCAGAGCCTTTTCCGGTGGTTATGGGGTTACACCAAGGATCCGCACTCATCTCGTTCTTATTTTCCCTGGCGATGGACGCACTGACACACCATATCCAAGGAGAGGTGCCATGGTGTATGTTGTTCGCTGATGATATAGTTCTGACTGATGAGACGCGAGGCAACGTTAATGGGAGACTGGAGGTATGGAGGCAGGCCCTGAGTCTAAAGGTTTCAAGTTGAGTAGGACTAAGATGGAAAATGTGGAATGTAAGTTCAGTGACGTGATGGGGGAAGCGTACATGGAAGTCAGGCTTGACTCACAGGTCATCCTCAAGAGAGAAAGTTTTAAGACTTATGGTCAATTATCCCGGGAGATGGGGAGATCGACGGGGATGTTACACACAGTATTGCGTGGGTGGATGAAATGAAGGTTAGCATCTGGAGTCTTGTGTGACAAGAATGTGCCACCGAAAATCAAAGGTAAGTTCTATAGAGCGGTGGTTAGACCGGCCATGTTGTATGGGGTTGAGTATTGGCAAGTCAAGAATTCACATATCCAGAAGATGAAAGTAGAAGAAATGAGGATGTTGAGATGGATGTGTGGGCACACTAGGCTGGATAAGATTAGGAATGCAGTTATTCGGGAGAGGGTGGGCGTGGCTTCGGTAGACGACAAGATGTGGGAAGCGCGGCTTAGATGGTTCGGGCACGTGCATAGGAGAAGCCTAGATGCCCCGGTTAGGAGGTGTGAGCGGTTGGCTTTGGAAGGTACGAGAAATGGTAGAGGGCGGCCTAAGAAGTACTGGGGCGAGGTGATCAGACAGGACATGGCTCTTGATAGGAAGGTATGGAGGTCGAGCATTAGGGTTGTAAGTTAAGGGGTAGTCGACCAGTTTTCCTCTTTGTCCCGGTTTCCCCCTTTGTACCAGCGAGTATGATATGTCTAGCACTGCTAGCGATTTATGTTGTGTTTCACACTTTTGCATAATATTTGTGTTACTTCTTTCATTTATTTGATGTCTCTCACATTGCTGATATTATTTTCAGGTTTTTGTTGTCATAGATCTATTGTCTCTGAACCAAGGGTCTCCCGAAAACAACCTCTCTACCCCCTCCGGAGTAAGGGTAAGGTCTGCGTACACTCTACCTTCCCCAAACCCCACTGTTGGGATTATACTGTTTGTTGTTGTTGTTGTATGTTATAATTAATAATATGTGAATTGTGTAATATAATATATATTTCGGTATTTCAGTTTAAAATACCAAATACCATACCTAATACCAATTTTTTTTAAACTGAAACCAAATGCCGTACCGAATACCAAAATATCCAATACCAAATACTAAAATTTTCGATTTCGATACGGTAATTCAATATTTACAAATTATGCGCATCCCTAGTTAAAAATGTTTTAATTGATCCAGGAAGCTCGGCCAATATTATTCGATTGAGGTTCATGGAGCAGCTTGACCTGCAGGATTATATTGTGCTCGCAGCTCGGGTTCTCAATGGTTTCAACATGGCAAGTGAAACTACTATGGGTGAAATCATCTTACCAGTAAACATAGTCGGGACCGTTCAAGAAACAAAATTCCATGTGATCGAGGACGATATGAGATACAACGCCCTGCTCGGAAGGCCCTGGATTCATAACATGATGGTGGTCCCTTCAACTCTTCACCAAGTTCTGAAGCTCCCTACACCAGAGGGAGTAAAACGGCGTATGGGGAACAACATGCCGCTAGAGAGATGTTTGTGGTCGATGAAGTAATACCGGTGTCAGCACTCTCATCAACAAAGGGATCGGAGTCCAAAGGAAAGCAGGAAGCTAAATAGCAACCACAGGCACCAGCCTCGATTCAGTCGAAGAAACAGAGAATGGACGAGAACAATGACTACTGGATCCCTCGATCCTTTATAATTCCCGATGATTCTGACGCCACCAAATCAACAGTCGAAGAGCTGGAACAAGTCATACTGATCGAGGACCTGCCCGAACAAAAGGTATACTTGGGCACGGGGTTGACTCCCGAGCTCAGGAAAAAACTTATTCAATTCTTTTAAATAACATGGATTGTTTTGCTTGGTCCCATCTCAATATGACAGGGATCCCACCAGATATCACTACACATCGATTAAGCTTGGATCCAAAGTTCCGCCCAGTAAAATAAAAGAGAAGGACCCAATCCGAGGTTAAGCATGCATTCCTCAACGAGGTAATAAAACTTCTCAAAATAGGATCCATTCGGGAGGTAAAATATCCTGAATGGTTAGCTAACGTAGTTGTAGTCCCTAAGAAGGGAAATAAACTTAGAATGTGCATAGATTATAAGGATTTAAACAAGGCCTGATCTAAGGATTCTTTTCCTTTGCCGAAAATTGATCGCATGATCGATGCCATGGCTGGCCACGAGATTCTCAGTTTTCTCGATGCCTACTCCGGGTACAATCAAATACAAATGAACCCGGAGAATCATGAAAAGACTTCGTTCATCACTATATACGACACATATTGTTATAACGTAAGGTTATTTGGACTAAAAACGCTGGTGCTACTTATCAACGCCTAGTAAGTGGAATGTTAAAATAAAAAATAGGTAAATCAATGGAGGTTAGTTAAGTCCTTGTGAGTAGGGGATCATTTGAAACGTTTGCAGGATACCATCGACATACTAAGAAAGTACAGCATGAAGCTCAACCCGAAAAAATGCGCATTCAGGGTCGGCTCGGGCAAGTTCCTCGGCTTCATGGTATCGAATCGGGGGATCGAGATCAACCCCGATAAATCAAGGCCGTCGAAGACATCACAGTCGTGGATAATGTCAAGGTCGTACAAAGGTTAACAGGGCGCATAGCCGCCCTAGGTCGATTCATTTTGAGGTCCTCAGATAGGAGTCACTGGTTCTTCTCACTACTTAAAAAGAAGAGAAATTTTGCATGGACCCCGAAATGCCAACAAGCCTTGGAAGAACTAAAACGATATCTTTTGAGCCCACCACTACTTCACACCCCGAAAGCGGACGAGCAACTCTACCTATACTTAGCGGTCTCGGAGATAGCGGTAAGTGGAGTCCTAGATCGAGAAGATCAAGGTACGCAATTTTCTGTTTATTATGTTAGTCGAACCCTAGGTGAGGTCGAGACATGATACCCACACTAGGAAAAATTAGCGCTTGCTTTAATAAACGCCTCTAGGAAATTAAAACCGTATTTTCAGTGTCTCCCAATTTGTGTTGTGACTACCTATCCCCTTCGCAACATTTTGCATAAACCTGAACTCTCGGTTTGATTGGACAAATGGATCGTCGAGATCAGCGGGTACGATATCGAGTATCAACCCCGAACGACCATCAAGTCTCAAATCTTGGCAGACTTCGTGGCCGACTTCACGTCAACATTTATACCCGAGGTCGAAAAGGAGTTACTGTTAAAATTGGGTACGTCATGGGGGGTGTGGACCCTCTTGATAGACGGCGCTTCGAACGTGAAGAGGTTCGGGCTAGGCATCATTTTGAAGCCGCCCACGGGTAATACAATTAGACATTCTATCAAAACCTAGAAATTAACTAATAATGAGACCGAGTATAAGGAAATGATTGCAGGTTTGAGCTAACTCTAGTTAGTCTTATTCCTATGGCCCTTCATGAAATGGGGAATGGACATCGTCAGCCCTCTCCCATTGTCCCTAGGTAAAGCTCAATTCAATTTGTTTATGATTGACTATTTTTCTAAGTGGGTTAAAGCACAGGCCTTCGAGAAAGTCAGAGAAAAAGAAGTCATAGACTTCATTGGGTCTTGAGTTCTAACTCTTTATTAGTCTTCTTTGCCTTCCATATTGTATAGTCCCCCAAGTGTTTGAGCTTTGACGTATGAAATCTCGAGCACTTGAATATTCCTTCCTTATGGTCCTTTTCCTGAAAAGGAAAAACATACAGGACTTGAAGGTATACAGTTTAGATTATGATTGCTTAACCTTTTGAAATTTCCATCAGAAAGGTTGTAACCCTAGACCGGGAATTAAATTACTTCCTCGTGTCTATTCAGGTCTAATATCATCATTTGGTATGGGTTAGCTTTTTGCCTATCATCTAAAAATGTTAGTATAATTGTAACTGTACTAAATAAAATCGTATGTCAAGATACCTGACCGTGGGTACTCCTTTTGCTTAGAAATAGTACTTCTTTAAATGAACAGCATTCCAACTTGTGGGTAAGATCCTGCCATCCATGGTTTCCAACTCATAAGCGCTTTTTCCAGCAATACCGCGCACTTTATAAGGTCCTTCCCAATTTGGGTTTAGCTTTCCTACTCTAGCCTCCTTTGTTGATTGAAAAGCTTTTTTAAGGACAAAGTCCCCAATTTTAAAATATCTGAGGTGAGCTTTTCTGTTGTAGTACCGCTCTATAATTTGCTTTTGAGCTACCATGCGAATTAAAGCGGCTTCTCTCCTCTGCTCAAGTAAATCCAGATTTGTTCTTAACTCGTCGTTGTTTGACTCTTATGTTGCTAATGTGAATCTCATGCTCGGTTCACCAATTTTCACTGGTATTAGGGCCTCTGAACTGCAGACAAGTGCGAATAGGGTTTCTCCAGTGGCTGATTTTGCTGTAATTCTATAAGCCCATAGTACTCCTGGTAGCTCTTCAGGCCAATTTCCTTTTGACTTTTCCAGTCGTTTCTTCAAATTGTTGATGATAATCTTATTTGTTGACTCAGCTTGTCCATTAGCCACATGGTGATACGGTGAAGAGGTGATACGTTTGATTTGCCAACTTTGGAAGAATTCCATGATTTGCGAGCCTATGAACTGTGGGCCATTATCAAATACAATCTCCTTTGGGACACCAAAGCGACATATGATATTTCGCCAAATGAATCTCTTCACCTCTTTCTCTCGTATCTGTTTAAAAGCACCTGTTTCTACCCATTTTGAAAAATAATCTGTTAATACAAGTAAGAACCGTACCTTTTCTTTGGCTTGGGGCAGAGGTCCTACTATATCCATCCCCCACTTCATAAATGGCCAAGGGGATATAACCAGATGTAATAATTCTGCGGGTCGATGCATGTTATTAGCATAACGCTGACATTTATTGCATTTGGCTACAAAATTTTTAGCGTCTTCCTCCATCTTAAGCCAATAGTACCCGGCTCTGATTAGAGTCTTAACTAGATACCTTCCACCCCCATGATTTCTGCGACGTCTTTCATGTACTTCTTTCATCACGTACTCAGTTTGATTAGGTCTGAGGCACCTTGCTAAAGGACCGCCAAACATTTTGCGATATAAAGTGTCACGAACTAAACAATACCGTGCAGCTTTTCGTCGAAGTGCTTGAGCTTCTTTCTTATCTTCAGGCACGGTGCCATACTGCAAAAAATTTACAATTTTGTTTCTCCAATCTCGAGTTAAATTATTAAATGTTACCTCATGTTTGTCCTGGTCGATTGTTGAATGAAATAAATGTTTTACAATAGCATTTTCTTCACTCGTTACATCTGTTACTGATGCGAGGTTAGATAATGCATCTGCTTCTGTGTTTTCTTCTCTGGTATTTGCACGATCTTCCATGATTGGAATTGCCTCACAGGGTCCCATGCCTTTTTCCAAATATTGGTGCATTCGACTTTCCCTAGCGATGTAAGTCCCCTGCATTTGATTCACCACCAGTTGAGAGTCACTCTTGATCACGATTTTCTCTATCGAGAGTTCTCGTGCTAATTCAAGTCCTGCAATGACAGCTTCATACTCTGCTTCATTGTTAGTAATAGGATAACATATAATCGCTTGCCTTATCTTTTCACCCGAATGTGGTATCAAGACAATTCCCAAACCGGCTCTTTTAACATTAGAAGAGTTGTCAGTAAATAAATTCCATGTTCCTAGATTAGCTCTGGTAAAAATCTGTAATTCCTTTTCTACTTCAGGAGTATACTGGTATTAAAATCTGCGACAAAATCATCTAAGACCTGAGACTTTATTGTTGTCCTAGGTTGATAAACAATATCATATTCGCTTAGTTCTATTACCCACTTGGCCAATCTGCCTGACAGTACCTGTTTATGCAGGGTATTTCTTAAAGGATATTAAGTCACAACAGAAATAGGAAGACATTAAAAATATGGTCTCAATTTCCTAGCTGCCATGACTAGAGCCAAAGCTAGTTTCTCTAGATGTGGGTATCTAGTTTCAGCATCCAGTAATGATTTACTTACATAGTAAATAGGAGATTGCTTACTTTTGTCTTCCCTTACTAGGACTGCACTTACAGCTACTTCTGCAACAGCAAGATAGATATCAACCTTTCTTCTTCCCTTGGTTTGGATAATAGGGGAGGTTGAAATAGGCAAGCCTTCTAATTTTTGAGGGCTTGTTGGCATTCTTCAGTCCATTTGAACTGATTCTGCTTCTTTAGTACTGAGAAGAATTTAAAACTCTTCTCTGAAGATCTTGAAATGAATCTTCCTAAAGTCACGATCCTACCTGTCATCCTTTGAACCTCTTTTTTACTCGTGAGTACATCAGGTATTTCTTCAATAGATTTAATTTGAGCAGGATTTACTTCAATTACTCTATTTGATACGAGAAAACCCATAAACTTACCTGATTTGACGCAAAAGGAGCACTTCTCTAGATTTAGTTTCATATTATACCTGCGGAGGATCTCGAATGTAGTTGAAAGATGTTGGAAATGGTCTTCACAATATGCATCTAGAAAGCTTAATAATTCGTGATTTGCAGTAGCATCAATCATTTGATCTATGTGCGGTAAAGGAAATGAATCTTTTGGACATGCTTTGTTTAAATCAGTATAATCTACACAGACTCTTCAATTGGTACTACCATAGTATTAGCTAACCAATTGGGATATTTTACCTCGAGTATTGAACCGATTTTTAAGAGTTTTTGTACCTCTTCATCGATCACTTGATTTTTGAATGATCCCTGCTTCCTTTTCTTTTGTTTGACAGGTAAGAATGATGGGTCTTCATTCAATTTATGAGTCATCACCTCTGGGGGTATACCTGTCATATCTGAATGGGACCAGGAAAAACAATCTGCGTTAGATTTTAAATATTCAATTAACTTACCTCTTCTGACCAGGTTTATCCTTGCTCTAATGTGGATTCTTTGTTCTGGATTATGTTCGAGCAGTGGAACAACTTCGAGCTCCTCAGTAGTTGTCTTTATGTTTTCATTTTCTTCTGGTTCTTGAATAACATCGGGCCTGGAGTCCATGTCTGTATGTTTTGATGCATCCTCGGTTGTGATTTGATTCACCGTATCTTTATCATCTGTTCCCGTATCTGTTTGAGTTTCTCCCGAATCTTTTAGTTCTTCTTCCGCTTCTTTTTATTCGAATGTATCACTGAATTGATATTCCTCGAAATTTGTTGATCACCTCGAATCTGTTGAATTCCCCATTTTGAAGGAAATTTGATAACTTGGTGTAGAGTGGACGGTACAACGTCTATGTCATGAATCCATGGCCTTCCCATAATTACATTATAGGCCATGTCCGTATCAATAACTTGAAATTTTGTTTCTTTGGTTATGCCTTGTGCATAAGTACTTAACAATTTCTCCTTTTGTTATGACAGTAGAGTTATCAAATTCGGATAGGGAACGTTCTTTTGGAATTACACGGTATCCCATTAGCATCTCCTCCACAGCTCTTAGTAAAATAATACTCACTGAGCTACTTGGATGAATCAATACTCGCTTCACGTTAGTGTCATGTATAAGTAAAGATATTACCAGTGCATCATTATGAGGGACCAATAACCCATCATCATCTGCATCGTCAAATGTTATACTATCGTCCTCCATGGTTTCACGAGTTCGCTTCCCGTGAGTTATTGTGAGCTTCATTGTCTTTCTTACTGCAATATAGGTTACGCCATTAACCTCTTCCCCTCCATTTATCACATTTACTGTTCTCTTCGGAGATGGTGGTTTTGGGGGCTCTTGTCTGTTCTTCATATATGCTTGCTTACCTTTTTCACTAAACAATTCTATTAAATAGCCCTATTTTAATAAATGTTCTACCTCACATTGTAGTAACTTGCAGTCTTATGTTTTGTGTCCGTCATCATTGTGGAATTCACACTAGAAGTCTGGGTTCCTTTTGTTTGGATTCGATCTCATCTCTTTGGGCCAACGAACTTTATATCCCATATTTCTCAAAACAGTAGTTAGCTCGAAAGTACTTACATTGAAGTTATAGTCTCAAGTTCTCGCATTTGTTTTATTACCTCTATTCTGTTCATCTCGATCCGTTATGGATCTTGATGATGATGATGGCGGTCTGTAGTCAGGTTGTGCGTTTTCAAATTTGGAACGAGCCTCCCATCTCGAAGGTCCCATATATGGCTCGTAACTATTTTTACCGGTTCTCTTTTCTGATTCTGATCGCCTTAAACTCGTTCTTTCTTCTGCCTTAGATTGAGCTATGGTATCCTCTTTGATTCGTAATTTGGTATTGTACCTCTTATAAACATCATTCCACGTCGTGGCTGGGAATTCTCACAAGCTTTCTTTGAGCCTCCTCGTAGCGTCAGAGATTTTCTCGTTCAAATTGCTCGCAAATGTCATAGCCGCCCAGTTATCAGGTACTCTAGGTAACAACATCCTTTCTCATTGGAATATGTCTACAAATTCTCGAAGCAACTCTGTATCTCCCTGGTTTACCTTGAATATATCTTTCATTCTCTTTTCTACTTTTTGTGCACCCGAATGTGCTTTTATGAAAGAATCTGCAAGCTCAGCAAAAGAGTCAATAGAATTTTCGGGTAAGAGAGAATACCACGTAAGTGCTCCTTTGGTAAGAGTCTCTCCAAACATTTTGACTAGCACAGACTCGATCTCTTGCTTGGTTAAATCGTTGCCTTTTACTCATGTGGTTAATGCAGTAACATGATCACGGGGATTAGTTGTCCCATTGTATTTTGGTATATCAACAATTTTGAATTTTTTAGGTGCAGTACTTGGCTTCCATGGTTGTTGAGAATATTTGTCAATATCAATCCCTTTGATGACAGATGGTACGCTAGGAATTTGTTCGATACGATCGTTTTGTTCTTTCACCTGTTTCTGCAAGGTTAGTATTAGAGATTGCAAATCGGAATTACTAGTCATACCTGGTCTTCCTTCGAGAGACTCGTTAGGAGCGCCTCCACTTCCAGAATTAGTTGGTCCATATTGTGGATTTTCCACATTTGCAGTGTTGTTTGGAGGAGATATTGGCGGTATAGACGGTAGTCCCCTCACAAAGGCTTGGAGAGCTTCATTCACATAATCAGCAACTTTTGCTTCACTGCGTCTTGCTCTCCTATTTGTTCATTTCCAAGCTGGTCATTGTTATGAGTTGTGGATCTTTTCGGGGTTTGTTCCCTTGAACCTCGTAGGGTTCCCTGAGCGATGGAGTTGGAGTTCTAGTTGCATGTTGGTTGTTGTCGTTGGTGTTCGACATGATTCAGTAAAGATAATTCAGGAATGCAAAAAGGATTATTAGAGTCCCGGCAACGGAACCAATTTGTTTAACCAAAGAATCGATTCTTAGCCAAAGCTATTTTAAGAATTACTCGGGCTTCTGATAATCGAGAGAATTAATTAAGACAGTGATGGAAATAAGAACTTTAGAATAGGAATATAATAGGAGCATAAGAATATAAAGTATATTTCAGCAATGATTAGAACGTGTCCAAACAATCGGGATCTTATTCCCTTTTATAGGGAATTTCTTAATATAACGTCTACTACCTTTATGATTGAGCATAAATGAGTATTTATATCATTAATGAAACGTTACAATAGGTAAGCATAACTATTGCATGAAGATTCTGTAACGTTAGAACTCATTGATTGAAGATCTATGAATCTGCCCTCTTTTCAGCCCTGGTTCATTTTGACCATGTCTCTTCAACTCCTCAAATAAATTAGAGAATCTGCTTCTAATTAGCTTGTAGGTGTTTATCCCGTATCTCTTTGTTCTGTATCTCTTTCTAAACTCTCATCCAGCTGTCGCTTTTCCATTGATCCACATAGCTTGCTTCGCCATCTAATATATTACACGTGTAATATATATTTTTTACCAATATAATTGTGGGAGGCTAATTGGGCATCGAAGTCGGCGTTTTTCTCCATCATTTGCTTAAGCATATTTTCAATCTGTCCCATCTCACTATTGGAAGAACTAGGACCTTGCGACGGATATGGAGGCGAGTTGTTTGGTTGTTGATACATCGGGGGCCTTTGAAAGCCCGACCCCGAGTTTCCTTGATTGCTATTATTCCAACCCCCTTGATTATTGTTGCCTCCCTAATTACTTTGATTGTTTCCACCCCAATTGCCTTGATTATTTCCCCCCAATTGCTTTGATTACCTTGATTACCCCAATTGTTTTGATTATTGTTGTTCCCCCAATTGCCTTGGTTGTTGTTGTTACCACCACTCCAGTTTCCTTGGTGGCCTTGGTTGTTCCAGTTTCCTTGGTTTCCTTGTGATCTATGTTGATTGGAGTATTGCTTCTTTGACCTTGATAATTGTTGACATATTGAACCTCTTCATCTTGCTCATCATATGCATCATCTTGATTATACCCACTATTACTTTGCTCAAATTGCTCCGGATGGTTTTGTACTTGTTGACCTCGTTGCCTTCTCTTGTTTACCATCATGTTCGTCCCTTCCATAGCATTCACCTGTTTTGGCCCTTGAACTTGTTGAAGCTGAGCCTTGGCCAATTGGTTCATGGTGGTTGTCAACTCCGCAATAGTTTGCACATGATCATGTAGCTCTTTGTGTAGGTGAATAACATTTGGGTCATCCTGAGGAACATTGGTTCAACTTTTCCATGCCGAAGAGGTATCTGGCATCTCATCCAAGATTTCACAAGCTTCAGCATAAGGCGTGTTCATGAAGTTACCCCCGACGAGTTGATTTACCACACACTGATTCGTTGTGTTGATCCCTCTGTAGAAGGTCTGTTGGATCATGGCCTCGGTCATATCATTGTTCGGGCACTCTTTGACCATGGTAAGATATATGTCCCAAATCTTGTGCAATCGCTCATTGTGATCTTGTTTGAAAGCCAGAATTTCATCCCTTAGCGTAGTCATGTGCCCCGGAGAGAAGAATTTGGCAATGAACTTACTCATCCCAAGTGTGGATGGAATGGTTGTACAATCTTTCTAACCAATCCAAAGCCTTCCCTTGTATATAAAAGGGAAAAAGCCTTAACCTCAATACATCCTTGGATATATTCGTTTGCTTGCTCACCCAACACGTATCAACAAAACCCTTGAGATGTTTGTAGGCATTTCGGTGTGGAGCTCCAATGAAGAAACCACGCTACTCAAGTAGTGTAAGCATCACATTGGTTATCTGGAAGTTTCCCGCCCTAATCCGGGGCGGGACTATTGCACTTGCATCGCCCTCGTTGGGCAACACTCGGTGTGCTGCTCTTGGTGGAGGTGGGGAAGGGTTTGGGACATTATCATGAGGTGGCCGGCCTCTTCTGTTTTCTTGAGGATCGAGATGAACCTCATCCACTTGCTCATCATCTACCTCCTCCCCCATCGGTATATTTCCGAGGAGCTCGTTGTTAAGAGCCATTTCGTACCTAAAAGCAATTCACAAACAAAATTAGTGACACGGAAGGAAAGAAAGACAAAACACACAAATACCTAGATATATAGCTAAAACTGTTTAACTCCCCAGCAATGGCGCCAAAAATTTCTCGGCCAAATCCACACCACTATTAAGTAGTGAGGCGGTCTATGCAATAATAACCCAACAAAGGTTGGGATCGAATCCACATGGAGTTAACAAATGGGATTAGGTGTATATCTAAGTTAATTACAAGTTCTGGCTCTAACTACACTTCCACAAACTTGGTTGATGTTCTACTTCTATTTTACTCTATTGATTGCAATTAATAAAACTAAGGACAATCTTTTTGGTTTTTTTCAAATGATTAAAGGGACTAGGGTCGTGACTTCTACCTAGGTGGTTATCTAATGGGTTGTAAATTCCAGGGCAAGTTTGATTAGTTTGAGTGATTTTGCCCAATGTGGTTTTCTCAAGTCCAAATGGGTATTTTCACAAGACAAGTGATATTAGCTCAAGTTGGGTATTACTATCTCTATGTTTAACCCTTAATTGGGGCTATCAATTTCTTGAATTCACCCCAATTCCTTGTTAGCCAAGGTTTCCTAGACTTAGTCTCTCTTTCTCAAGTAGAGACTAAGTCATTTAGGCATGAATCAATGTTTACAACCACTAATTCTTGAGTTCTAGCAAGAACTAGGCTAAAATATCACTAACCCAATTACAAACAAGCCCTAAATTAAACACCCAATAAATACCCACGCTAGGGTTGGGTCACAACCCTAGCTAAAGATTTAGCTACTCATGAAAATTGTAGAAATTAAAGAAGAATTGAAGATAGAATTCATAATATTTGATTATGGGAAGAAAATCTAGTGTTTAGAGACAAATATAGTACAAATTTGCCAAAAGCAGTAAAGAAAGACGAAACAGGTGTTGTTCTAAAACATAACTTAACCTAAAATTGACAAAAAGTTCTATTTATACTAAGCTGAAAATATCTGACAAAAATTCCCCTGCGGAGGTTGTGAGGCCGCATAATTCTGAGTGCGGCCGCACACTTGCTTCTGTGGCCGCATAATTATGGTGGGGTCCGCATTCTTTGACTTTGAGTTCTGGATTTTGCTAGACTTCTGCGGACCGCACAATTCTGAGTGCGGCCGCGCTCTTGATTATGCGGCCGCATAAAAATGATGCGGACCACACTCTTTGACTTTGGACTTGAACCCAGCTCTCTGATTCTTCACTCCCGTGGTCCGCACAATTGTGGGTGAGATCGCACTTGGCATCCTACGGCCGCACAATATTTGTGCAGTCCGCACTCTTTCAGCTTGCCCAAATGTTAACTCTCTGAACCTCGTCTATTGCGGTCCACATAATATTGAGTGCGGTCGCACATAGACTTTTGCGGCCGCACAATATTTGTGTGATGTGCACCTCTTTACTTGCTAAATTTTTACTCTCTGAACTTTCTTCTACAGAGCACCAGAGTTATTTTGTCCGCACAATTGGCCTTTTTGCTCTATTTTGGTTCTTGTTCACTTTTGACTCCTATATAAGTTGATTTTGATTCCGTTGGCTCATATTGCAACATTCCTGTAAGCAAACACATTTCATCAGTTTTCGGGAATACCTTTAAGCATATTTGACCTAAAACACAAGTAAAAGAGAGCAAATAAGAGTTCAAAATCCCTACTTATCACCAATCACAACTGAAGTTCGAACAACTAACCCCACACTCGGGGACTGCCGTCCGAAAAATCGACGTGATTGAATTATTAAAATCTCGAGATCGTAAGACCTTTAAAAATGAAACTCTCTATTTTATAGGCCACAACCACCCCACTCGGAGACTGACACTTTGAACAAGCTCGAAACGGGGAAACAAGCCCAAGAGGCAAGCCCCAAACTAAAAAGGCCACATCCAAATTAACACGGTTCGGAGACGTCCAATTTCCGTTATAAAATAGGCCTTCAAATATTTTCATAAACCGGTTAAAAGGGCTACCCTCGGCAAAATTAAAAGGGTTTCGATAATATCAACCTTCGAAAATCCTAAGGGGCACAAAATTATTCGAACTCTCGAACAAATTATTTATTTCATGCTAAGGCATTACGAAACAAAGGGTTTCGATAATATCGAGCCTCGAAAACCTTAATGAGTATAAAATTGTTCATACTCTCAAACAAATTCCTTATTTCATGCTAAGGCATAACAAGTTTTAACAATAAATCTTCCAAGCCGAAAGGGGGAAAAAGCCATTCTTTTTTACCAATGTCGTCTCGGCCTAACTCAAGAGCCTAAAGGCCATTTCTATTTTGAGTTCGAGAAATTATCCTCACTCAAATAAAACCTAAGGGTTTCTCTACTTCGAGTTCGAGCAAGTACTCACTCGATTATAAAAACTTCATTAGTCTGGCTTTGATCAAATTGCCTAAGCCTCGAACTTATGAACGAAATTTTCATAACGCATAAATGAAACAAAATCTTCATAAGGCAGAAAATGAAATAAAGACAAGTCGGAAAGAAAAGAGATCTTATATATATATATATATATATATATATATATATATATATATATATATATAATTTCCAAGGTCCGATCAGGATCCTCCACAAAAGATCAAAAGTGAAAAATCCTAAGGTTCCTAATTTTCTCCGGGGCAGCTTTTTCTCCATTGCCTCCCCCCCCCCATTCTTGGACCCGCTCTCGCTCCCGCCTTCATCATCGGAGGCTAGTGCCTTAGAATCGACTTCGAGCTTTTTGGCCTTTTTAATCTCATTAGTGAGATCGAAACCTCGAGCATGGATCTCCTCGAGGGTTTCCCTCCGAGATTGGCACTTGGCGAGCTCGACAACCTAAAGAGCTCGAGTTTGGGCGGCCTCGACAATTTCTCTTGCTTGGGCTTGAGCAGCTTCAACATTAGACCGGTAGAAGGCCATGATCGCCTCCGCATCGACCTTAGCCTTTTCAAACTCAAATTTGGACTTTGCAAATTTGGTGGCTAATCGAGCCTCGAGTTCCTCTATTTTTTTGGCATGTGCCGAAATCTTCTCCTTCATGCCCTGGAGCTGATTTTCAGCCGATGACAACTGTGCTCGAGCAACTTCCTTCTCTGAGGCAAGGCGGTCCATATTTTGCTTACATGTCAAGGTCTCCGCCTTCACCACGTCTACCTCTCTCCGAAGCTGCTTGATCCTCTCGAACTTTGTCTGGACTTGTGAGATCAAATTATTAGCCATCACCCCCGAACCGATGCCATAAGCCTCTAATATTTTTATTACCTGCTTATTCAGGTCGCTTTGTTCTTTCTAAGTCGCGACTAGCTCATCTCGGAGGTCCTTGATGTCTTCCTCCTTAGGCCCAGTGAGAAGTTTGAGGGCATTCTTCTCGTCGGTAAGCCCTTGAAGATCGGCTTCGCACCGGCTCAATTATGCTCAGGATTTTGAAAATGACTCCTAATGAAGTATCGAGGCCTACATAGAAAGAAGAAAAGGAATTAGACAGAAAGAGAAAAAATAAACATAAGCGTGATATCGACGAGGGGAGTTAATGCTTATCTGATTCAGAGCTTGTTGTGCCTCATTGAAGAGACTCGATGCTTCTCCCAAATCCTTCCTCGAGATCTCCAAGTCACTTAGGCCGGTAGCATCTTCAATCCCAGTAAAGTAACCACGAAAAGGGTCCTCTCCTCCGTGGGATCCTTCTATGGAAGGGGTCTTCAAGGCCCAAGCCTCCTGAATCATGCCTTTAGAGAACGAAGGGAGCAACGGGGAGCCTCCTATTTCTATTTCCCCAAGTGGGTCACTTGGGGCCTTCTCTTCATATCGAATGGCCTCGAGACCGGCCCTTTTAGCCATACCCGTCGTTTGCTCACTTTGGAGGGAGGCATCTTCAGTCTTAGACAACTCGGGGACTTCGCCCAAGTCTTTTTTTTGAGACCCCCTCAGCTCGAGGCGGAATCTTTTCAACCTTCACTGACTCAGTGGCCTTTGGGGCCTCGGTGCTCGTCTTCACTCGGGCCACCAGCCCGGAATCATCTTCTTCCTTTTTCTCCATCTTCCTCCCTTAAGCGTCGAACTGACTCTTCGGTCTGAAGGATGATGTTCTTTCTAGGCTTATGAGACATTCTCTTCTTAGGATCTAGATCCTCATAGGTCAAGGTCCTTTTTCTCTTTTTCTCCTTCACCAGCTTCGGGATCGGGGTTGAAGTCTCTTCCTCACCAGATGAGGGTCTCATAACTCCATATTTGACAAGGCCTGTAAGGAAAGAAATTGAGTGAGCATGGGAAGAACATTTTAACAAAATCATCAAATGCATGAAATGGGCTTACCATGATTTTTGGCTTCACATCGACCTTTTGATAAGTCGCTCCATGCGCGTTCAACATACGTCGAGGTTGAGACTAGGTCCCTAACCCAGCTCTCAAGGTTAGGGATGGAACCAGGCATCCAAGCAGCGGCTACATAAAAAAAGAACATTGATAAGAGGAAGCAGAGAAACAAAGTAACAAATAGAAACTAATAAGGGGATCATACTTACGTTTCATATTCCACCTCTCGGGCAATGGCATCTTCTCGACCGGAATTAGGTTTGAGGTCTTCACCCTGACAAATCGACCTATCCAACCTTGATCCTTGTCCTCATCATCCTGGAGATGAAAACTTTTGTGGCTCGACGCTGGATTTATTAACCCACCTCGGTAAAGCTATGGGCTGTATAACCTGATGAGGTGGTCGAGGGTGACGGGGAGCCCTTCGACTTTGTTCGGAAAAAATCGGAGCAATATGACGATCCTCCATAAGGAGGGATGAATATGACCGAGGGTCACTTAATACTTTTTGCAGAAGTCTATGATTATTGGGTCGAGAGGACCCAACGTGAAAGGGTAAGTGTAAACACTCTAGTACCCTTCCGCGTGAGTGGTAATAGCCTCCTCTGGGGCCGGTATCACGACCTCTTTGTCCTGCCAGTTGCAACCCTTCTTCACTTTCTTGAGGAAGCTCTCAGGTATCGAGCATATGTATCTCGATACCGGCTCACAACGACTGGGGACCGACGAAGTTTTCTCGGTCTTGAAATGGGAGCTAATAACACACCCCTCAAGAATACATTCCTCAAGGCATGGTTCCACCGGTGCTTTCCCGCCGCCGGTTGAGACGATGAAGCAGTTTCCATTTGAGGCACAGATTTTGACATTTTCGCCATTTGGTTTTGAGGTTAAAGATAGATGAAGATTTGATATTTTAAGAAGAGGTTAACGGTGAAACTTGTAGATTTGCAGATGAAGAACTTGAAAACTTTGAAGGTTAGAGCAGAAAAGGTTGAAGGTAAAGTTTGAAACAATGTAAAAGAGGCCTATTTATGGCATTCACGGCGACAATTCAAAGTTGCTAGTGGACGACCACCAACTGACACACGTTAATAACCTGGAGAACTGTACTGACGGGACGTTTCGGTCACTTCTGTCGCTTACGTCACGAAGATGACGTCATGACATGTCGAGGTAAAAATCGAAGGCTCAATTTGTTTCTTGTCATTACACTCCAAAAAACGAGGGGACTATATGTATACGGTTAAAATCGGGCCCACCCGATTTTACTGATTATCCAAGACCAGGGTGATGGATCGAAGATCGATCCCGTAATAGATCAGATCAATGCATGAGGACGAGATACCGAGTTCGGGATTCGAGGTACCTGTCGAGATCAAGACCACTAGTGGTCGAGACCAAATAAGACAGACATCGAGCAAGACTGAAGATAGCATAATAATAGAAAGGCGAGATATTTGTGATTGCTCGAAGATCATGGCGGAAATCTCGGAACGGATAAACTCAAGAACGATTGTTTAGCTAATCATGAGATTTTCTTCTCTAATTAGAATTGTACCATAAGTAAAATTCTTCTATTATATAAAAGGGAGTTCTAGTCATTTGTAGCACACATTATTCTCACATACAAAAGCAATATAACATTCTTTCTCGCTTATATTCTCTTGTTCATCAATTTACTTTATACTTCATTAGTTTAGTACCAGTCAGTTCGAGGGCACACTAGCTCGAAGACTGAATTGCATTTCAACACTGGTTTGCTACTTTATTGTTAATTTTTGCAATTAATCATCGCATTTATCCATTGATATTAGGTGAAATCACGTATCCTTAAAACCACATTATAAGTTTAATTGTTATCCGATTTTAAGGATAAACACAAATTTAACGATATAATTCGCACCTCGATTCGATATAATTCGAGGTTGGATTTTAACTTATTTTCAATGTCGATTAGTCACACCACACGGAATCCGATTTTGGCAGTATACAATTACTTAAATACGTATATTATAAGATAAAATGAGTATATCTCTGTTCGATATTTTGACCACAAGTGAAAACAACAAACAAAAAAATTAATCGCAGTCTTGGGGTATCCAAGAACGGGGTAAGGATGAAAGGGCAAAATAGTCCCATCAATCTTTGGCCGAAATAGTACGTAAAGTCTCACTTCGCCAGGGTTTCAAAATTCACTGCATCTGAAGGAATCAGCACCTCTGTTTTCTCCGTTGGGTTTTGCAGTTTCTGATTGAGCCACGATTTCTCCGGTCTCGATTAATCGCCAACATCAGCTGAGTCAATCGGCTCCATCCACATTACATTCCAGAAAAATCTGTACATTTACACAGTAAAGCCACTTAATTGCAAGTACGAAGGGATTTAGAAGAGGGACGATGGATTTGGACCAGTGGATAACGAAGGTTAAAGAGGGACAGCATCTGTCTGAGGACGAGCTTCAGCTCCTCTGTGAATACGTATGTTTTGTAATATTCATTTTTTCATATATAAAACTTTCACATCTAGCTAGTACTTTCCAGTGTTGGAATGGAATTAGTCCGAATAGAGCTGAGTTTATGCAGAAGATTCATATAGTTGACATGTTGATTAATTGATTGACACATGTTTAACAAGTTGTGTAATGATTAGGGTTTTTATCCTAGTAAGAATAGAAGTTATGTCGATCTAGCCATTTGGTTCATTACTCCAAGCGAAAACAGTAAGTTTTTGTTGGGATTTAGCTTGTAGATATCGTTGATTTGTTATTTTTGTTTGGTTTGTCTGGAAAGGGAAAAAGTTAATGGAGATAATAGTTTATTTACTGTGCTTTGCGTTTTATTTTCTTAAGTATATTCTTTGCTCGTTTCAATCCCAGTTTTCTTGAGGAAGCTAATGATACTTTTTAAGGTGTACCTTGATTGGTTTTGTGGAGCTGGAACTTGATTAATGAGTGCTGTTCCTGATCAGGGAAACTTTTCATTTAAATGCTATTCAGAAGAGTATCTAACAACTGCTCTTACGTCTTGTATGCCCCTCTAATGATTTAGAGCCCGGTTGGCATAGCTGTATTAAAGTAACTTTTAAGCACTTTATGCTGCAAAGCACATTTTAAGTGCTGGAGCTAAAGTGCTGAAATTGAAAATGAAAAGTTGATGTGTTTGGTAATGAGTGAACAATTTTTATGTTAAAATGATTGAAATGCCCTTAAAGTTATTAATACTAGAAAGGAGCTTGTTATCACACCATTTACCTCCAATATATTTGTTTTTGCTGGAGGTATATAGCCTGAATGTTCATGACCTTCACTTCTCTGTTATAATTGTCGTACAGTTCTTGTCGCTGAGATGTTCTCCAATTCGAATTGTGTTCCAACATACTGAATCAGTCTATTAACAATTAATTGAACATTATTAGTTCATAGCAAGGTTTTTGTTTTTCTGTTGAGATTGTGATTGGCATGGGGTTTTCTGGGAGGCGTCACAGATGAAGGAAAAGAAAGAGAGTGAAATTAGGGCTTTTGGTCTAGTGGAGGGTATTTTGGGGATTATAAGCAAATGTAAGGGATAACAGAGTAAAATACTCCGTCAAACCGAGAGGGCTTTTCAGCTGAAAAGCAATAACTTGGAGGTGCCTAACTTATTACTTTTGGCTTAAAAGCCTTTGGTTTAAAATCACTTTTGATGTTCATCAGACACCAAAATAACTCAAAGCTGCTTAAAGCTCTTATGTTTACCATGTAAAGGGGTTCCAATTTGTTTCCCCCACTAATTTTAAAAGAGCAAAGCTTCATTAACCTTGTAAGAGACTAAGAGTTGGTAAAGATTCTTGGTAAAAACTTCATTTTGGCTTGGCATTGCCCAATCTCTTGCGTACTTCAGGGAATTTAATCAAAATTCAAAATTCAGGTGTTCATAAACATGGCTGGTTAATAATAGTGGTAAAGGTGGTATTCAGAAGGAAAAACTTCACAGGCACAAATATGGTACAAAATATGCCAGACCTTATCAAAACACTCCATATAAAAAGGGTAGGTAGGGCATAGCATGTAATATAGAGAAAAGTTGAATAGCACAGCTCGGTGAGCGAAAATAATTGGCTATGAAGGATAAAATATGACTGCTGGGAGGACAAAGCAAGAAAAAAAAGAATTAAGAGGAGAAATTAATTATAGCAAATTACCATCTTTATTGTGCCTTCCGCCTTTTGTCTTCTTCCTCAGCTAGATTATGGCATATAGCTTATAAATTCTGGTTTTGCACAAGTATGGGTTGTATCTCTTCGTTTCAAGTAGTTGCTGCTGACAAAGATTATTGCAACCTGAGATGTTTAAATATCATGGCTTTTAGTAAAGATTCGTAGCCCCTAGTCATGCTTCCATGTCATCCATTAGCCTAATTTTTAACATAATGTGGGAATGCTTGTTCATCCTCCCACATATAGTTTGAGCTTTTATGACTATTGGGTTCAACACTGGCCTGGCCAAGACGAGACCTGTGCTGAAGATTTACAGATCAATAGAGTGCTTCTGAGATTGGAGGATGTGGAAATATAGGGGAGTGATTTGCTTTTATTTTCTTTTGTGGATGTAAAGACTAGAGTTTGCAAGTTAGAGTTTTTATTGAATTTGATTATGTGATTTTATTCGCGAAGGTAAGTTTCTTCTTACAACATGTCACGATTGTTTTATCTAAAATTTTTGACTTCTTGTGTTAATTATCGGTCCAACATTAAACGAGATTGTTTTTTGGGTATGCGTGATAGAGAGTCAAAAAATAAGAGGATGACACATAACACAAAGAAGTGGAGTTATCTGTTTTGGATATGCGTGATAGAGAGTAAAAAAAAAGTAAACGGATGACTATCTGAAGTATGATGCATTACACCAAAAAGTGGAGTTCTAAATTGCTTTTTCTATAGACATTGTTGGGAGAAGTGTTTGCTTGCATGTGAATAAGATACTGCTGGTGCATTAGTTTCGTATCTTCTTCCTGGACACCAGTCACATTGGTGATTGTTATAGGAGTTATCGATTGTAGTAGGCAGATATCATGGTTCAGCTTTTCAGCCTTCTATTGATAATGTTTACTGCCATGCATTTCAGCATCACATTTGATTTCATTTGAGAGCATACTATGATGCTTCATTTGTGTCTTAAACATGTGGCACTTTTTCACAGGTTAAGGATATCCTAATTGAAGAATCAAATGTGCAGCCTGTTAATAGTCCAGTTACCGTCTGTGGGGACATACATGGCCAATTTCATGATCTAATGAAACTTTTCCACACTGGAGGTCACGTGCCAGAGACAAATTACATCTTTATGGTAAACTTCATTGTTTATTCCTATCGCAGAGATGGACTTTATGGATTATCTTGTCAAAAACTTATGCCACGACTCTAGTTCAATCATTCTGTTGTAAAATCTCTCATCTTTGGGCAGGGAGATTTTGTTGATCGTGGATACAATAGTCTCGAAGTTTTCACGATTTTGTTGCTCCTTAAAGCAAGGTATGATATGAAAATGTGAATAGAATTTATCAGTGTCTACTTCTTACAAAAGGGTTTATTTCTTGACCAAAGGTACATTGGTTGCCAGTTTCTTTGGCAGCCGTCAATAAGTTATTTACATGCACATCATATTCCCTTAAAAAGCTCAATTTGATTAAAAAGACAAGATTCGGTTACTGTATCAGAATGAAGCATTGGCTTGTCACAATTGCTAATTGCCTTGTGAACTTCGTGATAAGGACACATATATTTTAATAACCATTGTGTTTAACTTTCGATTGGCTTACCATGAGTAACTTTTTGCTAAATCAATTTTGATGCTCTTGGCAAGCATTGGGCTTCCATAATATTTCATGCTTTTGCTTGTATGCTATGATGGTTCCCCTTCTGTCTTTCCACCATACCTAATATTGTCACCTCCTGCTACAATTGCCTCATATTATCTTCTCCGCTTCAGTTGAACAAATGTGGATTTCGTACATTAGTGTTAGTTTTGATTTTCCTGCTAGTCTGTTGAAAGATGGTACAGAATTGATTCTTGTTTGTCTAATTTTTGTGGTTTTCTTTGCTACCAGATATCCTGCCAACATTACTCTTTTACGTGGGAATCACGAGAGCAGGCAACTAACTCAGGTAGTAAATGTTATGCTTAAATTCATAAATAATAGCTACTTAGGAAGCTTGTGTGGTCGATGCAAGTATCGTAGATTCACTTGGGATTCTTTAATTTACCAATTAGTTTGAAGAGAGTCATTCTATCCTTCCCCCCCCCCCCCCCCCAAAAAAAAAAAAAAAAAAAAAAACAATTTCTTTTTTTTTTAAAAAAATCATTTG
>ML254544.1:4186-15400 GCA_005239495.1 Nicotiana undulata | reverse complement strand
AAAAAAAAAAAAAAACTTAATATACTTTTCCTTCTTGATGAAGCAATTGGTCTGTCATTGTGATGTTTTTCCAATAATGTGCGAATCTAAAGCTGACAATTATGGCTCCCAGGCTTTTGTTCAGTGTTGAGGATACAATGGGATGTGTGGGTAGGCGCCCGTGAGGAGTCCGTTGCTGACAAGCCTGGTATTTAAGTGGGGAGTAGGGTAGATGGGCCAGTCGATACACCCCCTCAGTTATTAAAAAAAGAAAAAAAAAAGAGTTGGCAATTATGCTCTGTGAGGGTTTCTCTTTCTTGAATTTATGTCTGGATAATGTATTGTAAATTTCTTTGCTATGTTCTTCTAATGATTACTTGTCACTGCATTGTGTGCTCATTGTAGTATACTGGAATCTAGCCTTCAAAAGTATCAGTAAGGTGACTCGTATGGCTGTGTTGCAAAGAGCTAACTGTAGTAGCATTTGAGCTTGTGCAGCTAATGTCGATGTATTCGGGAGGGAGCTTACTTTATAAGCTTGCTCCTATAGAGTAAATAGATTTCTCCCATCTCGATCTTTCAGCTATTTGTCTGATTAAAGGGGGCTTCAAGTGGATTGTAACTATTTGCATGGATAGCATTTTGAATATATAACCTGAGTTTTGATTCGTAGCCTATTTATTATTTTTATTGCTGTTGCTGCTGCTCTTATTTTCTGTTGATACCTATGGCTTTGTTCCGTTCACACTTTGATTTCCTTGAAGATTTGCTCCTTATAGGAAGGATCTATGCATGTTATGTAAAGGAAGAGTGCCTCCTAGACATGGTATTTTCTGATCTATATATCGTGCCTGTTTTTTAATAGGTTTATGGATTCTACGATGAATGCCAAAGGAAGTATGGAAATGCGAATGCTTGGCGGTATTGCACTGATGTATTTGACTATCTCACTCTCTCGGCAATTATAGATGGAACAGTATGTTCTGGTACTCTTCACAAGACAGTAATTGCTTGCCATTTTCTTTACATCCTATCAATGCGTCCGTTTCTTGGGTTGCAGGTACTATGTGTCCATGGTGGCCTTTCTCCTGATGTTAGAACTATTGATCAGGTTGGTTACTTGAATGCTGATGCGTTTAGGGTTTTACCATAACAGGTGTCGCATTCTGTAAGTGTACAGATGTGATAAATCTTCACTTGATGACAAGGAAACCGAGAAACTATTCTGCCTCTGAATCTGGCTCAGATCCCTCTCACATATGCGAGAAAAAAATGTGAATAAAACCGAAAAAATGCTGAAAGTCTGGCTTTCAGATTATCAGTCTGTGTCAACTTCAATATCCGACAATTCAACTGCATAACAACCATTTATATGCGACTCGAGATTCTATGACTTTCATCTTAGTCTTTTACCAATGTGGTACTCAAGTATTCCCTTTTTACTGCAAGGAAATCCTTGTTTACTTGTCGACAGGATTCCCTTGCCGTCGATTATCAGATATTCACGCTTTAAAATGAGCTTCTATTCTTATCTGTTCTATCCTCATATTGTTTTTCAATTATATTACCTTTAGCTTGAAGTCACTATTTGGATCACAGAGAGCTGATGCTGCTTCTCAGTTATCCACCGAGTTTCAAAGGTTGAAACAACAGATTTCTTGGTTACCAAAAGAGGAAGAGCTAATGTTGCTTCTTTTTGTTTATGACATGCAGATCAGGGTCATTGAACGCAATTGTGAAATTCCTCACGAAGGGCCTTTTTGCGATCTTATGTGGAGTGACCCTGAAGATATTGAAACATGGGCAGTAAGTCCTCGAGGAGCAGGTTGGCTGTTTGGATCCAGGGTTACCTCTGAGGTATGTGGGGTTAAAGATGTTGGCTATTGCTGTAATTCATCTTCTAACTATACGGTCATGCCATGTTTTGCAGTTTAATCACATCAATAAGTTAGATCTAGTTTGCCGGGCTCATCAACTTGTCCAGGAGGGTTTGAAGTACATGTTCCAGGATAAAGGACTCGTTACAGTGAGTACCAAATAACATATTTTTTCTTGCGTGTTGAGCAGGACATTCATTAAAACGTGGATGAGCATATATTTAGTGTGTCACTGTTTCTTTTGTATTATGAAGGTTTGGTCTGCTCCCAACTACTGTTACCGCTGTGGAAATGTTGCTTCAATATTGAGCTTCAATGAGAATATGGTACGGTTGCTCTCTTTTTCATGCTTATTCAACTTCTAGTTAGCCTTTTCTGAAATGAAGGGATTACCTAGCAAGGCCCTTAATTGTATATTTTGGTGATCATTGTACTTCCAAGGTGAATACCTATTTAATTTATGATGTTAATTGATCTTGCACAATCCTACGTAATCAAAATGGTGTGTAGTGGTATACAAGTATAGTTTATGCTACAATAGGTTAAATTGATATCATATTGAAATCACCTAAGTGCAGTCATCTCTAGGACATCATCGCTAATTTTGTATCTTATGAGAAACTTATAAATGGAAGGTATCAAGAAATTGTTAAATCACGATTGAGACCTTCTAAAGCACACTCATTGATTTAGGGGAAGTATCACCTTTCCAGTATAAAAGGTAGGGAAATTTGATGTGAGATACTGATGTTGACCATTTCTTCTGTAGCTCCTTGTGGAACTGCTTTGTTGCATTCCCTTGAAGAATTGAATTAGATGTAGATTTTTTTTATAAGATTGGCCTATACTATGCACTACAAATAGAGACAGACTAATCACTGGAACTGTGCTTGCAAACACTTCATAGAAGAGTTGATGGTCTATATTCAATGGCAAGGTATTGGGATGGAGAGAAAATTTTCTATTGCTGAGCAGGGAGTGGAACTGTATAGTTGTATCGAGATAGCTATGAGGTTGGGAATGGTGAAGAAAATATGAAGTGTTTTAGGCTGCTGTGCAGAGCCTTCTTCCTGACACTTGTTCTATATTTTGGAACTTGTAGTGTTAGCTTTGCATCTCTTTGTATCTATTTGGTATTTTTGTCCTTTATAATGTGTTTCATTTCCCTCCCCATTCCGGTGACATTTTTAATATGGAATTTATCTCACTTGCTGTGTTTCATAGTCTTTCTTGTGCTTACTTTGGGTATGTTTTATCAGGAGAGAGAGGTGAAGTTCTTCACTGAAACTGAAGAAAACAACCAGATGAGAGGACCCAGGACAGGAGTACCTTATTTCTTATGAGGGAGTACTTGCCTTCTTGATTGACATTATTTCTGCACTCGGTGCTGTCCCTTATTAGAAGGAAATTGAAGCGGTAACTGTCTACTTGGAGGGAACCTAATTGCTGTGTGGATTGCTTCTCTCACGCGATGACGATACACATCCTAGCTTGCTGGGTTGATCCTGCTTTTGAATAGTTTGTGCTATGTATCTAGGATGGCCTTTAATGTTTCCCCCTGTTCCATAATTATTCTTACCTGTGTTATATATTGAATTCTACCTCAAATCAGATTACAAGATCTTAGATTTCTTTTTGCAATGCTAGAGAACGCCATTTCATTTCCTGTCAGCCTTAAGTTGAATGGACCAACGCGAAAGGTTAAAGCTGATTATTAGGAGTTAGTGCACTTTGGGGCTAATAAATCTGATGTTTTATTATGTTGTGAAGCATGGTAGTTGCAGCAGCTAAGGATTTCAAGAATCAAGAAATAGATTGGCCTTTGTTTTGCTTCCCAGAGGGGGCTTAGTATTTTCCACGAGATAATTTAACAGCTTGCAGCTTCAGTGTACCAAATTCCTTGTAGTTGCTGATTGTGCAGCAAATTTTCACCATTGTTTAACATCGTAATTACTGTTGGTCGTAATATTTCGAATGCTCCTTTCCAACTTCATCCTCAGAAGCAAGGAGAAAATAAGAAATTTCTTGTTTCATTGATCTGAATTTACCATGTAACAGTAGGAGTAAGAGTTTAGGTGCGTATTATTTCTTTGCTGGTTTGAGTAAATTTTTGCCTTTGCCGTTGGTTGTGATGCGCGTATTTTTTCTTTAAACCTTGTCTGTTTGCCTTCGATAGATGATACTGAAATACTGTAAACTAGCAAGACCGCCTTAACTGTGGAAACGGCATTTAAAAAAAGAATACAATACGTAGAATTCCCTACCTACACGATAGTTGTATGTCGTATTGTTATCGTCCTCTTTCTTCTTCCATGATCCTCTGTATTACATTAAAGCGCTCAAGAGTAGGTGTATATAGTATATACTAACTATATTGAGGACATACCTGGGATATCACGTTGTATAGTGACTGTGTCATACGGGTGACTTGCGACGAATTTTGGTGGGTTAAACGGATTGAGCAAATAAGTGTTTCATAACCCATCAGCCCAAAAGCTAGTTGGGTTGATATGCAGTAACAACAACAATAATAACCTTACCCTTATCCCAAAGGGATAGAGAGATTTTCGGGAGATCCTCGGCTTAGAGAGGATAGTGTTGGATGATATGCATTATGTTAAAAGATGAATTTTTTTCATTTCAAATTGTAATATGTTAAGTTTATCCTCCGACTTGACCTATTAATAATTTAAGACTTTTAATGTTTTCTCCTTCGTTGATGTTCTATACTAAAATAGAATTATGTTTTCAATCAATGACGGCAAGTAACTAATGAATATGTTTTCTTGAAATAGAGTGTATTTAAGTCTCTAAACAGATATTCGTGCTCTAGAAAGACAGTTGAAAAATCGTTGGAATTAGATCTGGTTCAATCGAGCTACACTTAGATTATATTAACTATTACCCCCTCAATTCCAATTTATGTGAATCTGTTTGACCGGACACGAAATTTAAGAAAAAATGAAGACTTTTGAAATTTGTGGTCCTAAACAAGTCAAAAGGGGGTCCAGAATATTTGTGTGGTTATAAAAGCTTCTCATTAAGGTTAAAATTGGAAATTTAAACTAAATTGTTTCCAAATTTTAAAAGAAGTCATTCTTTTTTAAACGGGCCAAAAAGGAAATAAGTTCACATAAAATGGAACGGAGGGATTAACTATCATGGTTAAGTGATCATAGTTAAGTAATTTAGTAAAATAAGTATATACTCCCTCCGGTTCATAATAAGTGACCAATTTGATTTTAGCACGCCCATTAAGAAAATACTAAATTCTATACAAAAATATCTACTATGACTAAACTACCCATAATTAAACATTTAATGTAAGGAGTAAGAAAACATTTTAGGAATACGTACGTAGAGGTTATTTTGTAAAAACAAATTGAATTCTTTCTTGATACATAACTGAACATTTATTTTGAACCAAAACAAAAAGGAAAACTGGTCACTTATCGTGAACCGGAGTGAGTAATAATTAAGTAACATATATTGTGCATCTATTGGACATTGGTCTAGTGTAAACATCTATTACGTGGTACAATTTTAGTTCTCTTTCTAGAAATGAAAGCCCGCCCATAAAACCCACAGCCATTTTCAAACTTTTAGACCCCATCCTCTAAACCCAAATCACCGTGTAGGTGTGTGTGTGTGGGAGAGAGAGAGAGAGAAATTTTCAAAAATAGCTGATCGGACGTCGAAGCCTACTGCGAATTTCGCTAGTTGGAAAAAAACGTCGGCAGATTGATTCAACTTCAAGTTACGCCGGAGTCTCTCCGTTGGCTGTATAGGCGGCCAAGTAACACCACTTTCTTGGCCATTTCCGTCTCGCGTTCTCTTTCTCCGGCGAATTCGAGTTGTAAGGTACCGACATTTTTTAAATTCATTAATTCGCAATGAAATAAAGATTTGAGTTACTTAAAATTAGATCAATATTGAGGTTGTGAACGGTTATCACTTTTAAGGATTTGTTTGAAATGTAAATTAAGCATAAATAGAGGTGTATGCGTGCTAGTATTTCGTTGTTTCCTAAATAATTAAATCACAAGTAACTCTACATGCATTTGAATTCCTTTAATTTTTTTTCTCTTTTTATTGTAATGAGTATTTCGTTATAATAGAATACTGTTATTAGCTTGATGATGGTGGTGTCAAAGCTATCGCGCCCCTCAACATTCCACCGGTACCTGCTATCCCCCACTAGCACACATGCCGAGTAACTATGTCCACCAAAGTCAATTATTACACTGGGTACCTGCTATCTCCCATCAACAGATACATGTAAGTTTGTTCACCATAGCTAAGGCGGATGGGAATAAATCACCTAGTGTTTTTTGCCTTGTTCTTATGAAGGTGCTTTATATTCGAGGGAATGAAGATGTAACTAGCAAAAAGGAGATATTTCTGAGTAGTCTCTTTCTTTTTGAAGAAACAAATATTTTTTAATAAAGCAGGATAAGTTTAATTTTGACTAAACATTAAATAATCACTTTTAGGTCTAATGACAGTGATCTCCATGTTGTGCCAAGTGACAACCAATTCAAGTGTTAATGCATAATATGAGCACTTTGGATGTAATTTTTATTTTTGAGCGATAGCATGTTTGGAAATATAGCTTTCATCAATATTATATCTAAACAACAGCATACTACCACAACTATAGCAGATTATAGTAACAAAAAGCTGTATTCCTCCCAAAAGAAAACAAAAAAGCTAACTTAGTATGAGAAAGTGTTTGCAGAAAATTTCTCCATTTGATGGCCAGAAAGAGAGGCACTTGCAGAAAGAGTCAAAAAATCACGAAGGATGCTCAGGAGAAGCATGAAGTGGAAAAGGAAGATGATATATTAATCAAGCAAGAAGGTACTATCTTCTTGTGCATTTTGTTCTACTTAATATGTGGGTAAATATTATGTTAGTTATGTGCAAACTATGCCGAAAAGTATAAAATAAAAACATGAAGAGTGTGTCACTTATCTTTGAAAACAAAAATGCTGGAAGCAGGAATCAGATAACAGTTTCATTTATTTAACTGGGGCGCAAAATTTCTAGAGCAGAAACTGCTATTTTACCTGTTTGCCTTTCTTTGAAGTTATATTCTAAATGGTATGTTTTCTTCTCCATTTGTGTTAGTGCTTTGTGTTCATGTCATGAAATAAGTGCTGCTACTTGGTTCTTCCATTTCTTTCTTGTGCATGCTGCTCAAAAAGGAGAAAAAATTATTCATTTGCTAGTTTTATCTCTATCAGGCTCCTCTGATGTCAGAAGTTATGGAAACGCGACAAGGAAAATACAAGCTCGCGACTCTAATAGCAAGAAACAATAAGCTCTCTGCACTCTTTGCTTTTATCTAGAAACTTGCTTGTGTAAAAGTTTTATTTCTTCTTACTTTAATGAGATATTGGGGGTTGGAGAGTGGAGTAGAAAAACATTACTATTCACTAATCAGCGCAATCACCTAATAATCCCTTTCATCCTACTATAAGTGAGGTCGATGGAAGAGAGTATCTGGAAGTGACTGGCTTCGTAATAATTAGACCACACCACTTTGCTCTTCCTTAGTTGTATATATTATCATCTGCTATGTGTTATCTTTTACCTTCACAGGGCATCATAACTAAAATGCATTGTTAAATACGAAACACATTAACTTTGGAAGTGACTGGCTTCACTATAGTTGGACTAACAACCTCATGGAATTTTGAGCAGACTTCTTGAAGTTAGTGACACCTTTGCTTTGTTTAGCTTGTAAGAAAAAGAATCTGAGTTAGCTGCTGATCAAACATCAACTTTTAGGTTAGCATGGTTACCTTATTGTTGTTTAATTCAACACTGTTTTAAGCTTAAGGCATGCCTCATACATTCTGAAGTGTACTTTTCTTGTGTGGATGCAATTTCATCTCAAAATGTCAAACAAGTACCATCTAATTTTTTTTAATCCCAAACGATGTATTTCCTTTTTATGCAACAATAAGGTATACAAAGAGTCCATTTAATCCCACAGATGGCTGGTCCATTTATTTTTCTTTTTTGGGTTAAGGGTTCATTTGGAATTAGCCATTCTATTAAACGTTCTTCCATGTGTGGCCAGCATGATAAATGACTGCTGAACTGCCATAAAGGCACCTTTGGTCAGAACTTTTTCTTTCTGTTTTGGCCCTATTTTTGAGATTTTTCATAAATTCAATGTGATTGAAAATCTGAGATTATCTATTACAGCTCAATTATTGTCCCATCTTTTTCTAGTTGAACGTCAAAGTGCTGCAATTAGGGCCATTCGTGATGTGGAGACCGAACAATTACTAACTCAGCTGCGTTTGCTTCGGTCGAGTTTCAATGAAGAGCAGCTGCAAATTCCAGTAATGCAATTTTTTAGGAAAAACCTTCTGAACCTGGCTGTTACTAGGAAAGAGGATGACACTCATGAAGTGAAATGGAAAGAGGCTGATGATAATCTAAGCATCGACCAACTTGATGGAAGAAATCTGCATGCTTCTCTTCTACGACAGCTGTCAATGGCTTACCCTGATTGCTCCAATGCCATACCATCATTTGGTGGATTTGGACTTTCGAGCAAATCCGGTATCTTAAAGTCTCTCCTCTGGCATCCTTTTCTGAAAATTCAAGGTTCTTGAGTTTGTTTTCTCTGACTTGCTTTATCTAATTGTTGACAGTTAAAGCAACTCTCTTTGGTGCTGAAAACATGCAGATCAAGCAATTCGTATGTTATGCTGTTCATTTGCTTTTTGCTACACTTTCAATGGTTATTTATCATGCCATTAATCTTGCAATACCATATTTCAACTTCAGGTTGCTTTGCTTGCATGCATGCTCTTTCATTTGGTTGATAAGTTCTAGCTTTTAACTTGTGGAAGTAAGAAAGCTAGTTGGTAGTTGGTACTCTGTAACCTTCTTGTTTTCTCAATTTTCTGGTGGAGGTGAGGGGAGGTTAAAGTCATTTGTGGCCTTTGGCACTGGCTTATCTCCTAGCTTTTGTATAAGTGGTCAGTTATGAAGCTTCCTATTTCTTTTGATTGATCACCTGATGAGACTTTTTGACCTGTGATATATTGTAATGGTTTCTTTCTTCTTATTCCTTATGTCATTCTGCATTTGTAGGTTCTAGAAGAGCCATCTGATTCTCAGATGCTTGAGCTGCAGGATACTCATCAGACTCCTGGTGTATGTAGCTTCAAAATACTTTTGCACAGTTCACGTAGTTATTACTTTTTTGCCGTATCATTTTTTCTTTCTGTATTTTTTGGCTGAATGAATGTGTTCACTTAATATCTCCTAACAGGCATTTCGATAGAAATGTTTATGTAACATGTATAACCAGAAACATGAAGCTTTGTCTTTCGTTTTGCTTTTTCTGCACCTGGACAACTGGACCAGTGGGTAGTATCAGACAGGGGCGGATTTACGTAGAGACTTTAGGGTGGTACGGCACCCGGATGCTCGTGTAAAATTTTATTTATGTATTGGTATTTTACTGAAAAAGTTTGATATATCATTTGAGTGGCACCCGAAAGTAACAAAATAACTCTGGGTGCCACAGTTCAGCTCCCGAATTCCCACGTCCTACATTCAGGATCGAGTCCCCCCAAGTTCTAACCTGCTGTTTTTTACTTGGTCCCAATTGTTCCTCTTTTTTAGTTCCTTCTATTTTCTTCATTTTTATTGTTGCTTCTCTTTTTTAATTCCTTCTATTTTCTTCATTTTTGTATTTATTCTCTCTTTGTACAACCTTATTATTATTTATTTGGAATTATATATTTGCTTCCTTTTTCTCATTCTAGATCTTTAAATTTTATTTGAATGTAATTTTAATCATTTTTTAACCATCTAATGCTATATTTTTCTTGATGTTCTTAAAAGTAATGGCATCAATAAACGCAATACTATCTAGTTATATGTAGGTTGAATAGATGTATTTGCTAACTTAATTTTTTTTTGTTATTTTTAGTCATAATAAATAGAATTTGTATTGAGAGAATTAGATCGAATTGGACATTTGTTTTGGTGATCACGTATTTATTTATGTACTAAAAATCTAGTAACTGATTGAATTATTTCATAATGGATCGGGTCGAACCGAACCGAACCGAACTAATTCAAATGGATTGAATCGTCAGAATGTACACCCTAATTCAATTGGTAGGTTCGTATTAAAAATAATGACACCCGCCGTCGTCAAATCCTGGATCCGCCTCTGGTATCAGATATGCCATCAGACTTCACTGGCATGTAGTTTTACAGGAACAATGCTAGTGTAATTAATATTAGGACAGCAGGTCATGCATGAATCTTTCCTTTGAGAAGAATTTCTGCAACCTTTTTGAAATGTTGACTAGTATATGCTCCAGCATACATACTCTTAACTACTTTGCAATTACAGGTGAATAACAATCAGTTATCTGTTGGGATGACACCCAAATCTCTAAGGCTTCCTAAGACTGGAGAAGTGCTTCTATCGGTGCATGGCTCTCCTCTTGGTGTTTACAAGGAAGACAACATGGAACCAATACATGGTATGGTTCTCTTCTAACGTTAATATATGAAGGATGAGTTTGATGATAAGAAAGTTAAGTGCGTTTCATTTACCAAACTAGTTTGCTTTTTAATTACTTGGAGAGGTGAAACGCATACTATTTGTCTTATCTTTGTCAAATTTCTTCCCGCAACATGTTCATTTCACCTTATTTTATTAGTGTTTCTTATATGGTCTTACTTTGTGCTACAGAGTCAGAAGATGGATGAATGGCGTGCAGTGATTTTATTAGATTGGAATAGAAGATATGGTTCCTCATTGTAAATAAATTTGCTGAACTGGTGGACACTTGACTTAGAGAGATCTCAGACTACTAGGAAGAGACAATATCACCCTTAAACGCAGTTATCCAAAATAAAAAAGAATACTGAGGAAAAAAGACAGATAAAATACAGGTGGCTCAGTCACATTTTCTTTTCTCCATTTTGGTTCATTTAGCATTTTCTTTTGGTTGTATATAAATACTGCAATTCAAATAGTGCATTTTCTTAGCCCGTCTCTTTTGTAAGCTTGTGAGTTTTTACAGTTATTGTCCATTTCTAAAAGGAATTTTTACCTTTGTATGCCATATATTAAACCTTATTACCCTCAATGTTTAAGATTAGAGATAATTACAGTTAGTATACTTAATTACCTATCATATACCATAATTTAAATTAGGGGTATAATTAATTAAACATTTATTTTAGGCTTAATTATAGGACAAATTAATACACGTTTCTCTTTCCTCTCAGCTCACCCCCCCTCCCCCCACATCCGTAACTTTTCCCCACGTTTACCTTCACCTTCGTTCCTCCCCCCCCCCCCCCC
>ML254541.1:0-19546 GCA_005239495.1 Nicotiana undulata | reverse complement strand
AGCCTCAAACACAACTAAATCTGATTTGCTCAAACACAACTAATAAAGAGGAAGGCCAGTGGATTTGCTCCATACAACAATGGTCTCTCTCTGATTTGTAAGCCTAATAGCTTTGAGTCCACTATCCACGTTATGGCCATCAACAATAGCCTTATCAAGAGCCTTTGCCATACAGATCCTCATACTCTCCACAATTTCCATTGGGTCGTGCTCCACCCATCTACAATAACGACAAGAAGAACACAGTCAACGCGGTTCCCAAGCAGAAGACTTAAACTGATTTGTAGTTTATTTGTAATTTTTTTGTAGAAATTTTGTAGATGAAGAGAAAATTTTGTGGTCAACATTTTTTTCCCACATAGATTGTAGTTTAATTGTAGTATAAATGTAGTAATTTTGTAGATACCGCAGCTTTTATACAATACTAAAACTTATTTGTATTTTATTTGTAGAAATTTTGTAGACGAAGAGAATTTTGTAGTCAATATTTTTTTCAACATAGATCGTAGTTTAATTGTAGCATAATTAGAATTTTCGACATAATTGTATTTTTTGCAGAAGATTCGTAGAAGTTTTAGTTGTTTTTGATTTGTGAAAACAGAAAACAAAGCATCTACAATCAGAATACAAATAATCTACAATTTATCTACAAAATATCTACAAATTGGGTACATTGAAGTTTAATATCCCAATTCTCATTCGATTGTAGTTTAATTGGGATTTTCGACATAATTGCGTTTTTTGCAGAAGATTAGTCGTTTTTTATTTGTGAAAACAAAAACAAAGCATCTACAATCAGAATACAAATAATCTACAATTTATCTACAAAATATCTACAAATTGGGTACATTGAAGTTTAATATCCCAATTCTCATTCGATTGTAGTTTAATTGGGATTTTCGACATAATTGCGTTTTTTGCAGAAGATTAGTCGTTTTTTATTTGTGAAAACAAAAACAAAGCATCTACAATCAGAATACAAATAATCTACAAAATATCTACAAACTGGGTATATTGAATAGAAAGAGACGAAAATTAATACAGCGTGATTTGCGTTTGAAATTTTCTGAAAGAATCTTTAATTCCCCAATATTAGCGCGCCTAAATAAGGAATTCTAATGCTACAATGATTCCTTATTTAATGAAATATCTGGAAGACTTCCCTAATTTTAGCGCCTAAATAGGAAGATTATAACTACTAAGATTCTGTATTTAATGCATTGTATCTTTTTATAGAAAAACTGTTAACATGGCGGATAATTTACAAACCATGAACATATTTGGTAATATAGTTTCCTATATGGTATATGAACGAAAAAATCCCATAAATAAATAATACGTAAATAATCTGGTACATCAAGCCCATCTCTTCATGTCACATCTCATGATTCTTTAGTTCCTAGAATTTTGCTGATTGAAATCGAAATGGTGTTTAACGTAAAAATTATTTGAAGGATAAATCAATTAAATTTATAACAAATTAAGCCGAAGCAACGGATTCAGTACAAAAATAAATGAGTAAATGAAGTAATTGTAAAAATAAGTAATGAATTAACGATAAATAAAGGAGAAATGATTCAAATTGGATGATCCTTGATTAAGTGGAGCAGTTGAATAAAACTGATGAACAAAGCTGATGAATATGAATGAAAAAATTGCTAATATTCTGCATCAGAATTGGAATCAAAATGCCTTGAAAATAAATATAAGTGCTAGTATATATAATATAATTCTTGGCTAGCCGTTTCCTAAAATCATGCCGTTGTTACATATATTTATCGGTCCATTCGTTACGTTTGGAGGATTAGTAACTGTTGAATTAATGATAGGTTTTGTAACTAGCTCGAGGCGTGATTTTCTGGTATTTTAATTTACCTTACCAAAACACACTTATTAGACTGAAAGCTGACTAGGTAATGCTTGCCACGCGTCATATATTGATTGGGCCACGTGTTAAGACCGCTTTTACCAATACAAGTAATGCATTACTAGTAAGGAGTAAAGTATAAATTTGTACTAAGTTTAATCCAAAAAAAAAAAAAAAAAAAAAAGACAACTGGTCAACATAATTAACATGACTATAAAGTCAAGTCTAGGTTAAATTGAATCATACTTATGTTCTAAATACATATATTACTATTACAAAATAGATGGGAATCTCTTCCAAATTAAAATATTGTTCAAGTTGCTTAATGCGCTAACTGAAAGCAATCACGGCTTTACACTAAAGACAACTAGACTAGTGAGTAAACAAGTTTGAGAATGATTACATTAGTTGAACAATCATTAATAT
Organism: Nicotiana undulata; assembly: GCA_005239495.1. Classification (NCBI taxonomy): domain Eukaryota; kingdom Viridiplantae; phylum Streptophyta; class Magnoliopsida; order Solanales; family Solanaceae; genus Nicotiana; species Nicotiana undulata. The sequence goes on along the minus strand of ML254541.1, from coordinate 17,253 downwards.
AAAAGCTAGTTGGTTAAAGTGCAAGAAATAATTCCTCAGTCCTTGAACCGATCGAAGGTAAGTTAACGTTGTATCAAGCAAAAAATCAAATACTTTAAGCAAGCCTTATAATTTTTAATTTGGTCTAGGGTCGAGTCAGTGTAGTTTATAGGAAGTTGGTAATATATACTATATATTTGCACCAAGGAAGTTGGTTATAATGAAACACTACTGGAAAAGGTGGCTAAAAAATTGCCTTTAAGCACAATTGCACATGTTTAGTATTCCTAGATGCTTCGTTTAATGCAATTCTAATGGTAAGTATAAATTAAAATTATACTCCTTCAGTTTACTCTTAAATTGTTCACTTTTGATTTTGCACTCTCATTAAGAAAAAGTAAATGAGATAATTTTACAGTTTTACCCAATAATGATGGTATTTCTAAAAGTCTTGGAAAATGATTTAAGGAATAAGCAATTAAAAATAAGGATAAAATAAGAAAAAAAAATTGTATCTTAATTTAGTATAATGGACAAGTAAAAATAAAAAATATATTTTTAGTATAATGGACAAGTAAAAAGTGAACTGAGGGGTACGCTCGTTTATCGTTTTCTTTCGGTGTTGGGGATGGGATTAGTGTTGCTCGTGTCAATTAAAATCCATGAAACTAATGCGCACTTAGTACACTAATTTATCATGGTTAAATCATAAGGCAAGAATGTGCATTAACTAACTATGATTTAGTGATATCAATGTACTTAAAACGTATATCGTATAATTGGGTTGATGTAAATACTAAATGGGAATAAATTTTTACCATTAAAAGTGAAATGTAGCTTTAGCATGAGGAGAAGAACAATATATAGGGTTCTACGTGAAAATATCAAGATAAGATTTTAGAGGAAAAATAAGAAATTATTATATAATGGAAAAAGCTCTAAACTTCTTATAGACACGGGAATGGCAAACAGAACAGACTCCTCATTGATCAAAATTTCTAGGGAAACCACAGGCAGCTTTGTTTAATAGGGAAGTAGGTAATCAAGCAAAATAACTTTTTTTTGGTTGCAATTTTGATATTCTGAAAATAAAACTAATAAAAAAAGATATGTTGACTGCATGCTTTGTACTTGTGATTTGTTTACTAAAGTTGAAACGAAATCTCCATTGGCTATAAAATCTCAATAATGGGTTGTTAGGACATAAATAATTAGTGCAAATTGCAAAACACCTCGTGCATATTTCCTGCTCTGCGACCTATGAGATAAGGTGGAGGTTTGAGGACCAGCTCAATCAATAAACATTCTGCATTCTACTTTGTAGATGGAGGGTGCAAAACTAGAGGCGGATCTAGAATTTTAAGTGTATAGACTTTTAAAGATATTTCAAGTTAATATATAAATAGCTGGATTAACGGACCGTGTTCCTAACTAAATATTCTTATACATTTAATAAAATTTTCAACACAAATACAGAATCTAGATAAAAGCTACCGGTAAACCGTAACTATTGTGTGCGGGATCCGTCCCTGTTCAAAATACTACTTATTACATTTTCTTTACTGCATCATCAGAGACGACGATATAATTGCTAATTAAACTAAATAAAATGAAATATGATCTGGTAAGACTACAATACATCAATATATAATTTGTTATATAGTATGATTAATATAAATAAGAACTAAAATCGAATTAACTTTTTGGTTAAATAAGAGTATCTTTAGTTATCGTTCATTCCTCCAACTATCAAGTGTGCTTTAATTTGCTGAAGAGTCCCTGCAACTCCAAGGTCACCTGCCCATTGTATAGGAACGAAACGAAACAAAAAATAAACGGTTAATTCTCTTTATAAATTGCCAAATAGATCCATAACATGTATCAACAATATTATTCTCTCTTTCTTTATTAGTTTTCTATGAATAAAACATCATGTCAGATAGATAGGACCAATGATCCATTTCCATTTTACTCATATTTATTTGCTCCCCAGAAGTATGGCATCTGGGTCACATGCATGCTCTCTTTACATCTCAAAACAGGGTCCCAATACTAGTACTAACAGTGAGTGTATACCTAATATTTAACGGCATAATGTCCTACAAATGAGCAGACCAGAGGCAATTTGTATCCATCAAAATTGTATATATTTATGGCATATTGAGATCTCCCCTAAGTGGACAAAACAAAACCCCTTATTACTTGGGGCTCGACCCTCAAGGCGGGGACCGATTCCCTAGGAATAAATGCGTGTTTTTATTCTCTTGCATGTATTTGCATACTTTAGACACGTATGCTTTCAGGACCATTCTCCTATTATAACTCCATCACATTTCTGACATTTACCCATGGACAAGGAGCTATTCATCTCCCAATACCTCTTCTTTACATCTTATCCTCACAAACCTAATTCCTCAAAAGACCAAATTCCATGATCTAATTACTCTATCAAACTATTCCAATTTAAGTGGTGGGGTTTAACTGAGCACACAATTTAACAAATTAAACAAAGAAAGAATTTAAAACTAGTGTTCTAAAATTAATGTTAAAAATTTATGTGGCCATAAATTATATCACTAAGGATAAAAGAAAATTCTTAAAAGTAAACTGTGTAAAAAATGTTTTTGTTTGAGATAAATAAAAAAGGAAAGAACGTTACATAAATTGGCAAAAGAGGAAGCACGTAGCATATTTGCCTTCATAAAATTTGCATTTAGGTCGCGGCCGGAACAAGACTTCTTTGATCATTAGTCGAATTCAAAACTTAAAATTATTCGGAGTAAATAATGTGATCTTGTTATACATATGTGTACATTAAAAATGTTGTTAGTATATATATATATATATATATATATATATATATATATTAATAAATAATTTTGAAAAAAATAATGAATTCAGTTAAACGTCTGCTTCCACAGTAAGGATTGCCGCTTAGTCCAATCCAAGAGCAAACAAGGGACGCCTCATTAAGCAAGAACCCGAGCTAAGAGCGGGGCAGTTCAATTAAGGTATAGAGAATTAAAGCTCCAACTTTTCTTTGCATTTCTTGATCGCTCGCTTCTTTTTGCTTTCATGCGGAAGGTTCCCCTGCTTCTTGAGCGGAAGGTTCCCCTACCGGCCTGAAAGAAAGAATGGTTTTTAGATAGAGCGTTGGCTATGGCGCCATGCACTGGGTACCGCCGAAACAAATAGCTAACATAGTTATCCTGGTGATTTTGCCCGAAGAGTTTAGGGCAAAGTCTGATTATGCTCCTCCAACATACTCCATCTAAAATACAATAGGGACAGCCGTTTCGGCGGCTCGTTTCGTATCTTGAAGGAAGTAACGTGATGCTTGTTCTCCGGCCTACAACCCCATTTCAAGGTTCATAGGCTGCTACCACTTCAGTCGCGCGTTAGCTACTAAAGGAATCACTTTCTTCTTTTCATTTGATCTCCAACCGTCTGAAGTGTTGTTAGTCTAGTGATGCGTCTTACACAAATAATGGTTCAAATTTAGAGAATCATGACAAAAAGTTCTTCGTCGTGGAAGAGGGCTGGGTAGTATATAGGATGCGAAACTTGTAGAATTTTCTATGGTATGACGAATGTTATGTCAGTGGTTCAATTAGTATTATATTATAACTAATATAGCTATTTTCTTATCCTTATACTGCAGTTAGCAAGTAGATTGATCGCATCTTTGGTCGAACGGTTCAAAATAGGATTTGGGAGTAATCCCATGACACCTTACATAATTACATTGTTTCTTTTCTTATTACAGGGGAATCATTACAAATAAACTTATATACGTACGTACATTTATGAAGATATTACGTCGATTAGGGAATAATTTGATGGTTGGAAAAAGACAGGAATCAAGCAAAATCAACCGAAGATTGTATGCGATCGAAGTGTACACGTTGTATGATCTTAATCAAATGATTAATTAATTAACCGTTAATTAATGGACTAGAATTAGGGATCTAAAGTGGGATATTCTCAAAAGAGTTTGCAGTAGTAGACTGGCAGCTAGTATAGGAGGATTGATTCTAATGAAGAATGGAGAAGTAGCTAGCAGCTTGGAGACACTGCCACCTTCACCATAATGTCACCAATAATTGAAGCTTAGGAATGTGTCAATACTAGTGATGGGGAGAAAGAGGGATGGTGGGCAAAGACGGAGCTAGAATTTTAAGTTTATGAATTCTATATTTTGAAAAAACACCTTCTAGATTGGGAATAAGTAATGTATCAAGTGGACTCCATCTTTCCACGTCCAAAAGAACCGAGGTTGTCAAAAACTTTGGAGGCATGTTAGTGTCCCCATGTCCACAAATCCATGTGTTTCCCTCACATCAAAAAACAAACAAAAAAAAAAAAACCAAAAAGACTACTCCCTTTTAAGTGGATTCCAACTCCTCATTCAACCATTATTAGATTCCCTACAACCCTTGTATGGTGGGTTTCCTTTTCACTAACCTAACCAAGGAAAAAAGAAGGGAAATCTTCATGACTTGTTACTCTTTCCTAAAAAACTAAAACATAGAAACTACTTTAAGATTTCAGCTTGGCTATTAAAATCTTTGTATCTTGATATCCAATGTGTAACATTTCTTCTTGTGTCTGCATGCAATGGCTATGCTTCCATATTTATAGTTCAGTACCAATATTCTTTCTTTTTTGGCTTTGGCTCTTATTTTCTTTGGAATACTTTCCAAGACTTATCCATTTGAATTAACCTCCAATGGCTGCTAGACTAGTTAGAACATGTTTCTTGTTTCAAGAACATGGTTACAGTAAAATATCTTTCTAATATGCCACATGGCTACACATAATTTCCCACACTAGGATGAATTATTTATTGATAAAATATGTGTCATGTTGTGTTAGCTAGCTAGCTAGTGTTGGGTCAATCCATGTTTGCTTTGCTTTTAGCTTTTACTTGTAGAAAAGAAAGGGCCTCAGTTCAGTGCTACATATGAACTCTCTTTTTAAATTGTTGTCTTTGAAAAAGGGGTTTTGTAGATCTACGGTATGCAACAAAGGAGGCAGCTAGAATTATGATTTTACTGATCAAATATATAGAAATATTTGTGTACTTCGAAATACGAGTAACAATTAAACTTGTACGGCGATTTTAAGGATACGTAATCTGAATCAATACCAATTGATAAACGACAAGTTAAATAAATGAGTTGAACAGTAAAAATAAATCAAACCAGTGTTGTAGCAATGCGTTGACCTCGATTAAGAACAACCCCGAGATCAAGTATTAAGAACAGTAAGAATCAGTAGTGAAATGCAAGTAAAAAGAACAGCGTGTGTATTATTTCTCAGTGAATGCATGATGGTTACAAATGAATAGGGTTCCTCTTTATATAGTAGGGGAATCCTAAATAAGGTACAACACTGATTTCAGGAATAGATCCCATGATTGATGTCAATTACCTTTAGCAGTTCAATTACTTCCGAGATTTTCGCCGAGATCTATGGTCAATTACTGATATCTCGCTATTCCGTTACTCGACGCCGGTCATGCCTGGTCTCGATCCTCCGCGGATGCTTTGATCTTCGAGCTTCGTACTTTGCCATCGAGCTCGAATGAGTCCTATCATGAGCTTGTCTTCAAGTCAGCTCATCAAACTTACGAAATCGGACATACCCGATTTCGACCATATACAATATTGAAATTAATTTCATTATTTATGAACTCTCATTGTGTCATGCATTTGCTACTAATCTCAAGGTTCCTATTCCCCCATTTGGTCAATAGAGGAACTTAAACAAGGAGATTTTTCAAATCCTGATGGCCAATGGTTAAGCCAGATGTTTTACTAATAAATTCATTTTATTGTTGCAATCAATAAACTTCTAGGCAGATATTGTTATTCTAAAAGAAGTAATTTTTGTAGTTATCTAATATTTAAGCCTTCAATCACTTCTTTTATGTTTTCCTAAATAAATGTATTTATCGAATCTTTGACTGTTCTATTCACTGTTACCTTCTTAAGATTAGACGATGACTACTACTCTTAGTCTCCATAATTATTTGCAGCCGATATTTACATTAAATCAAACATAACATAAGTAATCAAATGTTGAGCTTTAAGTTTGGTGTAGCTTAAAGAAGGTGAATGAAAATGGAGGAAAAATAAAATATTTGGGTTACTCTCTTTGGAAAAGGGACATTGTCCCATATTGGAGGAAGAAAAAACTTTTGATGGGTATATATACAATTACTCTTCTTCTAACTCTTAAGGAGTTAAGAAGAAGGCAAGCCTCACGCCGGCGTCGCTCGGCTCAGTCTCGGCTTCGGTTACTTAATTAATTAACAATTTCTGTTTTTTCCCGGATTATTTTTAAATCCAATTTCTGTTTTTTCCCGCAATATTCCCTTTTGTTCCAATAGAACACCTCGGGTACTTGAGAGGAATAATTTCCTAAAGAAAACACTGTGCATTCAGTGAGCTCGATTTATTTCTATACTGTTTTTTAAAATTTATTTCGTTAAACTGGTGTTACTAACTTTATGTTGTTATATATTTCAGAAAATTTAATGGTTTAATTATTTATCACAGCAATATTGACTAAATAACATCAAATGGTAAAGCGAGTACATATTACTTAATCAGGATGAAATTATAGTGCACAAAAAATAAATTATCTCGGACTCATTGGTTCGGTGTAAACAATCCGCAGGTCAGGTGAGTTCCCAATAAATGAATATGCAACATATAGAAGTTGTTGCATATAATTGTTCAATTAAAACGCTGCTAGTAAAATGTTTTTGACCGCGCCCTCTTTCGTCAAATATTAATCAACTGTATCACTGCGGTTAATACTTAATTTCAATCAGCAAGAAGAGATTTTTTATGTCGACAATTGCCATGTAGTTGTGTGCTCTAAGCTCTAGTGAAGGGATACGTTTCTAAGAAAGTTTTCCCTTGAAAAAATAAACAAATAATAAAGTGATTCTTACCTAGTTTCTCTAGTGTATCTTGAATTTGGATTTTTAGAAGTCTAACTTCAATCACAGATCTAATAGAGCTGGAAAGGTTGATAACTTGATATGATATCCATTTTAATCAATGATAATAAAAGGATAGAACTAAAAAACAAAAAAACCTTTAATGGAAGGACCCATCATTTCAAAAATTGAATATCTATGTTCACTGCCTATCCTTTTGACTCAGCATGGGACACAGTTATATAAGAAAAGAATAAAGATGGACAGGTACATGAGGATAAATCAATTTTTCCAAGTGTTTATGTATGGGTCCATCCATTCACCTGAGTCTCTTTATATGACCAATCATATATTATGGCTACGATATTTTGTCCAACATCCATAACTTGTAACTTGAACATCTGTGTTAAAATGTCATTTTTATTGCTTTCCAATTGTACTATAATGAGGACCATCAGTATACCATTTTCTCTTCCCTATGTTTGAACTTTCGATTCGTTGGAAATGTTACGTGAAAATGTAAAAGTGTGTCATTTGAAAGAGGAAATTCATCATTGATATCTATACTTGCGTGCTTTGCTCGTGCAACTAGTCTCTGTGTTAAAGTTGAGACGGATTTAGAATTTTTTAGTGGGTTCAATATTTAGATTATTACTCCTAAACATATTGTAGTTTTAAAATTATGAGGTCTTAATTTAAAATTTAAATTTTTTAAATAATTTTCACATATATTTTATACTCTTTCGGTTGAATCCATTACCTCATACTTTCACGATACGGCTCTATATTGAAGTCAACCAAGTCCCCCTTAGTACTAGAATGAGGGCCATACACATTATACAAGACGACTACTACTATTATTATGATTTCCCTAATTTAGAATGCTAAGTCTTTTTTTTGGTTTTCCACCCGGTTTTCGGTACTCGCATTGGAGCTCGACTATATCCGAATTTGCGCCGTGTAGGGCCCCATTCGGGAGAAAGCGCTCCCTACCAAAGATTTTTCCATACCCACGATTCCAACGCGAGATCTCTGATAAAGAGAAGAACAATTTCATCCACTACACCACATCCTTTGACCACATCCTTTGGTGGTATTTACAATGCTAAGTGGGTCAAATGGAAGTGAATAGATAACTAACAAAGTCACAAAGGAAAGTTTGCATTAATGAAAGACATATTTAACGTGCTTGACCCGCCAAAAAGAGAAAGAGAAAAACTAAAGTCCCCCTTTGGCAAGCCTAATTGTAGGGAAAAAGCTTGAATGGTCGGTTTATGAGAAGCTAATGTGTAATAAGTGTTGCAAGTCAATTAAAACATTGAAGAAGACTGCTTAATTTGCAGCTGCTAAAGGCATTGATAATGATGTGTCGTTAATGTTGTGAATTAATTGAAGTTATGGCCCTCAATAAATGATAGTAACACTCAGGCCTCATTTGTTTTTTTAAGATTAAGATATCTGAATTCATATCTTAATATCAAGATGCGTATTAAAATTAAAATATTTGAATATGAATAAACATCTTAATATTAAGATGTATAAGATCTGAATACTAAATGATTAAGACTGTTTGACTTTTAACATGTGAATGTATAAAATTTACCTTTATTTAAAAATTAATAAACATAAAATTCAAATGAAATACTAATATTTTATCAATAAAAATATATCGTTTATTTTAAAATATGATAGTTGCTGGTGGTGATGGATAATTGTGGTGCTTGTGAATGCCGACTAGAGGCGGTCGTTTGTGGTAGTTTTGGTTGATAGTGGTGGTTCAAGATAGTTGCTAGTGGTGATTGGTATCAATGTCGATTATAATTAAGGATTGTAATGTTGGATGGTGATGGTTAATAATGGTGGTAGTTGTGATTGAGGAAGGTGGTGGTGGGTGATGGTAGTTTATAATGATGGGCAGGTGATGGGCCGGCGGTTAGTTGTTGTAGTTGAGATGGATGAGTGTTGGTTGTGGTTGAGAATGATGGTGGTGGGAGTGGTGGGGATGGTGGTAGACGATAATGGTGACGAATATGATTAAGGATGATGGTGGTGGTGGTGGTGGTGGTGGCTGAGTATGGTGGTGGTGGATGGCATGGTGGTAGTTGATAATGGTAGGTGGTGACGGCATTAATAATAAATGTGGATGATACCATCTTAATGAATTTAAGTCTCTATTGTAAATCTTAATTATACAGACCTATTCAGACCCATTAAGTGGTTGTGAAGTAAAAAAACAAACATGCTTAATGATTAAGATCTGAATAATTAAGATTCGGACTTTAAAAACAAACATACTTAATATCTGAAATCTGAATGATTAGAGTAGCAAAATATTAAAAAAAAAAAAAAAGAGGAAGCTTTCTCTCTCAAGGCTCTTGGCGCACGTTATGCTAATGTGCGCCGTCTGAGAAGCAGCCATGGCGAGAAAGCGAGGACGACCTAAACGAGAGCCACTCGTGACGGTCGGCGAAGCCATCAGTGCAACAATAATCGCAGATACTCTACCTAAAGGACCCATACAACAAGTACTTACACCAATTGGACACCAATTTCAACCTCATTCTAAGAAATTAGGCTCATCTAATAATACTAAGGGACCGGTGAAAAGGATAGATCTCAGTGCAATTCAGATGAATGTGTCTTCATCTTCATGTGAAGGCACACCAGTAAGTACAGCAATGGAGATTATGCAGGGCAAGGGAAAAATAGCAGAAGCTAATCTGAATTTCAATGGAACAGTAACAGCATAGCTAAATGATGAGCCAAAAGTACATGCAGAAGCACTAGTGCTGGGGAAAACATGGGAAAATATGTTTGCTGGCAACAGATCTTCAGAAAATGGTATGGCATTACCATATATTCCACCGAAAATTGTAGATGGTAATATTGTGGTCAAATTAGATAAGGAAGAGATTGAGTCGCAAAATAAAAAGTGGGAATGTGCCCTAATTATTTATGTAGTTGGGGATACACCAAGGTACAAATTTATGGAGAGATGTAAAGTTCTGCTTGGAGTCGAGTGAGTATCCCAGATCTGTATTTGCATGAAGAAGGATATTACATAGCAAAGTTTGATACACTTGGCCATTTGAAAGACATTCTCCATGGAGGACCATACACTATTAATGGAAGGCCAATGATTTTGAAGCAATGGACTCCACAATTTGACATTAAGGCAGAATTCCTGATGGAGATACCTTTATGGATCACCTTTCCTAACTTGCCTATGATCTACTCGGGAAACAAGACCCTGAGTAAACTAGCTAGTGCTATTGGGAAGCCACTGTTTGCTGATGAATGTACTACAAAGCAAGCGCGTATATCATATGCTAGGATTCTGGTGGAAGCTAATGTGACAAAAAATCTTCCAACAGAATTGACATTACAAGAACCATCAGGGAAAATAATCCAACAGCAGGTAAAGTATGAATGGAAACCTCAATATTGTATAGACTGCATGAAGATAGGGCATGATTGCGCATTGGAGAAGAGAACAAATAAAGAAGAGCAACATAAAGTAAGAAAAAAGCAGGGAAAATTTACCACAAGGTGGCAAGTTAAAGGGCAAGGGCAGCAACAACAAATAGAGCAAAATGAGGGAACAAGCAAATCAATGATGCAGGATACTGCCAATGTGGTTACAGTTACTGAAAACTCGGGGAACCCAGGGGTAACAAGGGATAAAGGGAAATCAATATGGATAAAGTGATGAACAAAGAGAAGAGTGGATTTTACTTTCTAGCAATAGAAGATTAACAATGGGAACACAGCAATACCTACAAAATAATGGCTTCAGATATTACCACAAGAAGATGAGAGAATGGAGAAACCTATACCACCTGATTGGGGAGGTGGAATTATTATTCACCAATGACTTAGTTAATTTGGAATATAATGGGATTGAATAAGAGGTATAAACAAAAAGAAATAAAGCAGTACATAAAGGATAAGCATATCAAGTTGGTTGGATTAGTTGAACCAAAGGTGAAAAAAGGCAATGCAGGGAAGGTCATTAGTAGAATAGGACCTGGATGGAATAAGATGAATAATTATGAATATGTTGTGAATGGAAGGGTGTGGATTATATGGAATGAGAAAATTTATACATTACAACCACTAGACAAACAAGACCAATTCATTCATTGCTAAGTCACAGGTAGGGGTGGGCATTCGGTATTTCGGTTCGGTATTTCGGTATTCGATTTATCAATTGTGTATACCAAATACCGTACTAATATATTTTGGTACGGTTCGGTATTTCTTATTTTGATTCGGTACGATTTCGGTTTAAACCAAATCTATATTATAAGGCTTGTGCATATTCAAATCTGTAGCTCTTCGGGTTGAAAAGATACGTTTCAACTTTTGAAACCAATACAACTAGTATTATTTACTAGTATTTGACTAAACACGGAGGCAATGCAAGGAAGCATATTATAATATTATTGGCTAATACAAGAGAAAAAGTTGCACCTAAGTATCAGATTTGCATGTTGATGTTGCTACCAAGTTACTGGAGCGTGTTTGCTCTGTTGATGTGAAAGGATACTCTCTTGCTGAGGGGAATCCAGAAGAATTTGGCAAGGGTGGTTCTATTATCTACCAGAAGTTCACTAGGACTCCTTTCTGTGGATCTCCCAAGTCTGTTCTGAAGGGCTGCTGGAAGGAGGAAGAGAACGAGGAAAAGGAGTAGTGTCTTGAGGGCCGTGTTGTTTTTGTTTCAGTGTTCGTGTCTGTCAGTGTTAGTGTCAGTGTCTACGTCGTTTGTTTATGTTTTTCAGAATAAAAGACTTGATGTCCAAGTTGTGTATCGTTCTGATTTGTAATGTTGATGTTCAAATTCTGAACTAGTCTGGTTTTTTGGTGTTCCACCAGAAGCCCTATGAATCTCCATTTTGAGTTATCGTGTGTTTTATGTTCCGTTGTTTCAAATAAACATGTCTGTTGTGTGTAAAAAAAAGTATTACAACTTACACGTAAAAGCAACAGTTCCTTTTATGCCTCTACTATAAAGCCATATTTTATCTTAAATAAGTAGGGGTTTTGGACTTTTGAGGTGTGGGCTTAAAGTTATTGGGCTAAAAATTAAAAATAAAGTTGTCTTGGACTAAACTATTTCGGTATACCGAAATACCGAAATATCAAAAATCCAATACCGTATACCGAACCAAAATACCAAAATATTTGTACCGAAATAAATCGAAATGCCGAAAAAACCGAAACCGAATTATCAAATTAATTCGGTTCGGTTCGGAATTCAGGTTTTCGGATTTTATGCTCACCCCTAGTCACAGGGAAGCAAAATGGGATACATTGTTATCTCACATTGGTGTATGGACAGAATACTGCAGATCAAAGAAGAACTTTATGGGAGCACATAAAAAGGATAGCAAAGGTTACTAAAGGACCTTTCTTATTAAGAGGAGACTTCAATACTTTACTCACTGTCCAAGATAGAATATCTAAAGTTCTTGTGACAAACGCTGATATAAAAGACCTTGCTGAGCTATGTCATGATATTTGTATTGCAAAATTACCATGGAGAGGGGATTGTTTTACATGGACTAACAAACAACATGGTGTTGATAGGGTGTGGAGTCTCATAGATAGGATGTTTGGAAATGATGTTTGGATGATGAATTATAGTCATCTAATCACTGACTATGGGGAACCTTATATTTCAGATCACAATCCCATGTGCATCAATATAAGAAAACCTAGGATTCATACCAATTGCCTATTCAGATTCTTTAATGTATGGACAAGTCATCCTGACTTTGGGGTGATAATAAGGGACGGATTGAGCAGGAACAGGGTAGTAGGGAAGATGGAAAATATTTGGCTCAAACTTAAAGGGATGAAAAGGCAGTTTAGGCATCTAAATGTAACTGAGTTCAAAGGAGTATCTGAAAAGATAGATCAAGCAAGGCAAATTGTATGTCACATTCAAAATCATATGCAAACTAGTTATAGTGATATGTTACAAGTTCAAGAGAAAGAATGGTTGCATAAGCTGGAAACATGGTCAATGGTGGAAGAAGGGATACTGCAGCAAAAGGCTCGAGCAAATTGGATCAAATTGGGTGATTGTCACGACTCGAAATCCCACCTTCAGGCCGTGATGACGTCTAACGTTGAACTCGCTAGACAAGCCAATGTTTCAAAATGAATGGACGTGTTAACAATTAAAAACAGTAAATGTTGACTAGATGAACATAATGAAAATACGAAAGTTTAATAATTTCTAAACCAAAATAGACAACTCGTAGAAATCCCTTAAGTACAAAACCCAGAAATGGAGTCACAATCTCACGAACTAGACTGAGATTTGGCTAAAAACAATTGTTTGAAATAAAGTGGTACATATGTCTGGAAATACACAAAATGACAGAAAGAAAGGATAGAATGTGACGTCAGGGCCCACGAATGTCTGCGGGTCTACCTCGATGTCGCCTGCGTGGACTGAAGGATACTCCCCCTAACAGTGTCAACTGTGTCCGGCTGCGTAATCTGCACAACATAAAAAAGTGCAGGTGTAGCATCAGTACAACCGACCCCATGTACTGAGTAAGTGCCGAGCCTAACCTCGGCAAAGTAGTGACAAGGCTAGGACACGACAACAAATAATACTTGTGCAGTTCAACAATATAACAGGAAATAAACAAAAAACACAACTACGGGGAAGAACATGTTGGGGATAAAGGGGAAACAATTACCAAAACAGCAGAATAAGGTGATAATTGAAATGTAGAAGTAAAGGCAGGAATTAGTAGCTCGAAATAAGTAAATACACAGCAAAAGGCATGGCATGTCCCCTCGTGCATAGCCTCACCATCACTCGGCACAGAATGTCCCCTCGTGCATAAATAATAAAGTCACTCGGCACGGAATGTCCCCTCGTGCATAAATAATAATCACTCGGCACAGTATGTCCCCTCATGCATAAATAATAATCACTCGGCACAGATTGTCCCCTCGTGCATATCCTCACAATCACTAGGCACGTAATGTCCCCTCGTGCGTAATGTACACAGAAACAACAATTCAATATGAATTACACATAGCAACACAAGACTCTATACATATTCCTTCAAGCTAAGGTTAGTCCAAACACTTACCTCGGCTCCAAAAATGCAAGTCAAGCCTCAATCACCGCCTTGCCTCTCGAATCCAACTCCGAAACGATAATATCTAGACATAATTGACTTATTAACATCAATAATTACTCAATAAACCAATCCCAAAGCCTAATTATAGATTTCCCATCATTCTTCCAAAAATACCAAAATTCGACCCCAGGCCCGCTTGGTCCAAACACGAGGTTCGGACCAAAACCCGATCACCCATTCCCCCACGAGCCCGAATATACAATTTGTTTTGAAATCCGACCCCAAAACGAGGTTGAATTTCCCAAAATTCCAAAAGCCCTAACTCTACCCAAAACCCCCAATTTCTACCCTTAATTCCATGTTTTTACGCCTACAATCTAATATTAGGTGATGAAAACGGAAGAAAATGGAGTTAAGAACACTTACCTATGAAGCTATGGAGGATGAACTCTTCAAAAATCTCCTATGGGGTGTGGGGAAGAAGGAGAGTTGTGAAAAGTGGCTATTTTTCCGTAATTGGTTCTGTTTTGAACAAAAATTAACTGGGCAGAAAATTGACCTATGCGATCGCGGAGGAAGGGATGTGTTCGCATAGAGGACTGAATACATATCTTCGCCATTGCGGACCGCTATATGCGATCGCATAGAATTCCCAAACCCCAGCACTGCGATCGCGGACAAAAACTTGCGGTCGCATAGAGTACTNCCCCCCCCCCCCAGCCTACCTAGTGCACTATGCGATCGCGGAGCATACAATGCGATCGCACAGTGCAACACAACTGCCCCCTCAATGCAAAGCTATGCGATCGCAGAAGGACCAACGCGATCGCATAGAGTAAAACATCAAACACCAGCAAACAACAATTACACCAGATTTTTCCAACACTTTTGCACTCCGACACCTACCCGAAACTTACCCGAGCCCTCGGAGCTCAAAACCAAATATACACACGACTTCAAAATCATCCTACGAACTCATTCGAGTAATTAAACCACCAAAATAACGTCAAAAACAATGAATTAACCTCCAAAATCTATAGAATTTTCTCAAACTTCATAAACTTCTAAATTTCCCATTTTTTATGCGAAATACGTCAAACCAAGTTCGTTTCTTACCAAATTTTATAGATAACTCATATTAACAATATTAAACATGTTCCAGGCCCCGAAACCATAATAAGGGCCCGGTAACACAGTTTTCACATCAAATTCCATTTTTCAAAAGTCTTTATAACTTTCAGAAAATAATTTCTTTTAAAAATTTATTTCTCGGACTCGGGACCTCGGAATTCGATTCCGGGAATACGCCCAAGTCACATATTTTCTTACGGACCCTCCGGGACCGTCAAATCACGGGTCCGGGTCCGTTTACCAAACATGTTTACCAAAGTCAACTTTAATCAATTAATTATCATAAATTCAACTTTTTATCAAATTTCCACATAAAGGCTTCCCGGCTATGCGTACGGGCTGCGCACGCACGTCGAGGTAAGATTAACAGAGGTTTTTAGGGCCTCAGAACTCAAATTTTGTTAAATTTTCACAGGATGACCTTTTGAGTCATCACAGGGATTCTAATAACAAGTTCTTTTTTGCAGTTATAAAAGAGAGGCAACAAAAAAAGAAGATTACTGAATTACAGGCACTATCAAGGAGTACTATAACAGAACCTGCAGCTATCAAGGAGGAGATTGTATCTTTCTATAAAGGTTTAATGGGATCCAGTGCACATGTACTTCCATCTGTTGATATGATGGTAATGAGAAGAGGGACAACTCTAACACAACAACAACAACAAGAATTGAATGCTGAGATTACTGATCAAGAGATAGATGAGGGTTTGAAGGGGATAGGAAGTGATAAAGCTCCTGGTATAGATGGATACAATGCAGAATTCTTCAAGAAAGCATGGCCAATGATTAAAGAAGAAGTGTATGCAGAAGTGAAAGAATTTTTTCATACAGGGGTGATGTTTCCAACAATTAACTGCACCACCATTACTCTATTGCCTAAAATTCCTAATCCGGTGAAATTCAAGGACTTTAGACATATTGCTTGTTGTATAGTGTTATACAAGCTTATTTCTAAAGTCATTGCTGGTAGACTACAGAAGATCATGCCATACATCATATCTGAAGCCCAAGCAGGGTTTGTCCCAGGGAGAAAAATAGCAGATTACATCATTCTTGCTCATGAGTTAGTTAAATCTTATAGCAGGAAACATATCTCTCCTCGATGCATGCTGAAGGTTGACATGATGAAAGCCTATAATTCTGTTGAATGGGTATATTTAGAGCATGTAACGATCCGTAAATATTACGAGTAATTTGATAACTATGATACTCCTTTCACTGGGTTTAATCATTTGCATTGTATGGGAAAGTAAAATTCATGCCAAAAAAAATATTGTGCATATTCAGAAGTGGGTTTGAGTTGTTAGAATGGATTCTTGAACAATAGTCTTAATTATGGTTTCTTATTTATTTATTTAATTAATTATATGTAGATGAGAAATTAATTATTGTTATTATTATTTTGAAAAAAAAATAGTTTTACACAGTACATAAACATATAAATATTTGGAAATAATATTTGAGGGATAGAAGAATTTAATTTAAATAGATGAGTGATTAGTACTTAGTAGGCCAATTACTATTATATTTGATGATTGAATAATTAAACATCTTCATAAAATAATTTATTTGTAAAAACAAAAAATGGGCCAAGCCCAAACCTTTCTGGATGCCTCACGTGTCAAGTGACCTAAGGGGTTAGAATTTAACTAATTAAGGACAATTGGTATTTTGCCATTCCAATGAGAAACAAACAAAGGAGGTTTTGAGGAAAGGAACTGACGACGCTGATGAAAATAAAGAAAGAATATGAGCTACGTATTAGAATTCTTCCTTTGACAATTATATAAGGATATTCATCTGGGAAAATATATTAGGTGCTTGCTCTTGTGACCAAGGATATGTTAAAATAAGGAGATGAGTTCAACTACAACATGTTGCTTCATGCAGGATCGTTTGGTTGGTTCGTTGGACCTGGGAAGGTTGGACAACTTGGTGTTAGCGAGGTAAGTAACAGTTTGAACTTTGGCTTTGAGGGTATAAATCCGCAGAATTTGATATCGTGCGATGTCATGGACGGCTTTTCATCCATGCCCCATGACCCCTTGGACGCGCCCCGTGGCGTCCTAGCAAGCATCCC
>ML254538.1:12106-48542 GCA_005239495.1 Nicotiana undulata | reverse complement strand
TCGCTATTATTGATAGGCAGGACCGCCAGTTGAGGTCTAAGAGAATTTCTGTCGTAAAGGTCTGGTGGAGGGGCCAACCAGTCGGTGAGGTGACTTAGAAATCCGAGGAGGACATGCGGAGCAGGTATCCACAGCTATTCGACACTTTAGGTACGACTCTACGTCCGTTCGAGGACGAACGTTTGTTTTAGAGGGGGAGATTGTGATGACCCAAAAAGGGGTCATCTTATGTGCATCTAATTTGGACTGTGTTCCGAGGCCCGAAAGCCTCCATTAATCTCACCTCGATGTGTGTGCGCATCCCGGGCGCATATCCAGGAAGCCTTTATGTGAAAAACTTGATTAAGAGTTAAATTTTTGGTAATTAATTGAATAAAGTTGACTTTGGTCAACAATTTGGTAGACGGACCCGGATCCGTGATCTGACGGTCCCGGAAGGTCCGTAGGAAAATATGTGACTTGGGCGTATGCCCGGAATCAAATTCTGAGGACCCAAGTCCGAGAAATGAATTTTTTAAAGGAAATTGTTTTATGAAAATATTAAAGGCTTATGAAAATGAACCTTGATGTGAAACCTGTGCTGCCGGGCCCGTATTATGATTTCGGAGCCCAGAACAGGTTCAATATGTGTTATTCAAGCTATCTGTGAAATTTGGTAAGAAACAGACTTGATTTGATTGGTTTCGGATCAAAGTGAGGAAATTGGAGTTAATGAAGTTTTGAAGTTTTGAAAAGTGAGTTTATGTTCCCGAGGTCCGAATGAAATTCCGAGACCGGGAATAGTTCTATTGTGTCATTTATAACTTGTCTGCAAAATTTGAAGTCATTCCGAGTAGTTTAGGCCGGTTCGGCGCGTTGAAGTGAATTCTAGAATTTCAAGTTCTTAAGTTTTGATTCAATTTGGTTTTGGGGTTGAATTCTGAGTTTAGTTGTTGTTTTTCATGTTCCGAGAGTTCGGGCGAGTCCGTATCACGAATACAGACTTGTCGGTGCTTTTGGACGGGGGCTCGGGTGTGTTTTGGACCCCCGGGAGCTAAGTTAGAAAACCAGTAATTTCTGCCATCTGGTTTCCTTCTCTGCGATCGCAGAAAGTGGGTTGCGATCGCGGAGAAGGATTTTGCTGGGCTGTTGATTGTTCTATGCGATCGCAGCTTCCCCTTTGCGATCGCAGAGGTCTGGGTTCCACACCTTCGCGATCGCATCCCGTTTCTTGCGATCGCAGTGAGTCGCATCTGGGCCGGGTGAGTTTGGCCTTCGCGATCGTAGAGGTCTGGCCAGTTGGCCTTTGCGATCGCAGGCCCCTTATCGCGATCGCAGTGAAGGAATCCCTGGGCAGTTTTATAAAACACAGGACTTAGCCTTGATCCTCCATTTTCATCTTCCTCTTCAAGATTTTAGAGAGATTTTCAAGGGACCTTCCACCACTGTTATTGAGGTAAGTAAACTCTATAGTTTTACTAGCTTCAAACACTAATTCCTAGTTAAATTCACTACTAAATTATCTAAAATCATAGAATTAGGTAGTAATTATAGGTTTCTTGAGGATTTTGTAATTTTCCATGTTAGGCCATGAAATCAAGTAGAAATCACACCTTAATGATCCTTAGGCTATAGGGAAGTGATCCCATCGAGAATTTTCGGAATTTGACCATGAGAGGTTGGGGTTGGAAATTGGGAATTCTTCAAGAATAGCAATTTTATTGAATAACTAAGACAAGTTATCGCATTGAACATGCATTGATGTTATTGTATACCTTTTTACTAGTTGCGAGTCCTCGGGTATAGAATTCGGAGTTTCGGGCGCAATCGTGGTCCAAGGGGTAGATTCGACACGAGGTGAGTCTCCTTTCTAACCTTCTACGAGGGAACATTCCCCATAGGTGATGTATATGCTATGTGTAACTTGTTTTGGGGCTACGTACGCGCCAAGTGACGAGAGTCCGTACGTAGCGGCTATTATTGTTATGTCCGGGTTGTTAGGCCCACATCATGCCTTGTATGTTTTTCCTGTAATGCCTTAAATATGTTTTTCTTGTAATTCCTGATATGTTTTTCTTTATAATGCTTCATATGATTTATTGTAATGATGTATGTACTACGAAATTATGTTTTGCATCGTGTTATTTATCTGAGGCTTTATTGAAAATAAATTATGAAATATATGGGAGCGGGCCGTACGCCACGGCGGAATTGAAAAGTAATTGAAATATATGGGAGCGGGCCGTACGCCACGGCGGAACTGAAAAGTAATTGAAATATATGGGAGCGGGTCGTACGCCACGGCGGAATTGAAAGAAATTAAAATATTTGGGATCGGGCCGTACGCCACGGCAGAATTGAAAAGCAATTAAAATATATGGGATCGGGCCGTACGCCACGGCAGTGTTGAAAGTAATTGAAATATATGGGATCGGGCCGTACGCCACGGCAGTGTTGAAAGTAATTGAAATATATGGGATCGGGCCGTACTCCACGGCAGTGTTGAAAAGAGATTGAAATGAATATGGGATCGAGTCGTACGCCACGGCGAGTGTAGAAAGTACCTTATGGGAGCGGGCCGTACGCCACGACGGATATAAGAATTTGTGATTTTTGTTTCATTCGGTGGTCTTACTTTTGAAAGTGCTTTATTGTTTACTGCTTGGATTTTTCTGTTCTCAGTACATGTACTTGTTGCTTATTTCCCTGACATGCCTACTGTATTTCATCATATTTTATCATATATTATTACTGCTGGACACTAGTGAGTATCGAGTCGACCTCTCGTCACTACTTCTTCGAGTTTAGGCGGGATACTCACTGGGTACATATTTATTTAATATGTACTCATGCTGCACTTTCTTTTCTTTTCTGTACTTGACTGTACAGGTCCGGAGGCTGGCACGTCTGACTATCAGGCCGGTGCTAGATATATATAGCATGGTCATACTTCTCGGTGAGCTGCTTTCTCGGCGACTTCCTAGCACCGTGGATCTCTTTTGTTATATTTCTCCGCTCATTTCATTCAGACGGAGACTCTGTACATATTGTAGTCATTGTATATTCAGTAGTTTTCCATGACACTCGTGACACTAGTTCCTGGCACACCCGCGTAGTGTATTTATATTTTTGGGGTTTTGGGATGTATATCCATGTGTATGTTATATCTCGGCTTTGTATCTACTATGACTTACTTTCGCTCAAGGCTAGTATCATGTTGGAAATCTCTGACTTGTTTAATTAGATGGGAAGGGTAGCACTTGGTGTAGTTTGCGTTGGCTTGCCTAACCCCGTCGTTGGGCGCCATCACGACTCGGATTAGGATTCTGGGTCGTGACACATATCGTGCTGATTTTTTATTATTTATCACACGAGGGGACATGCCGTGTTGATTGTTTATTATTTATCGCACGAGGGGACATGTCGTGCTGATTGTTTGTTATTTATCACACGAGGGGACATGCCGTGTTGATTGTTTATTATTTATCGCACGAGGGGACATGTCGTGCTGATTGTTTGTTATTTATCACACGAGGGGACATGCCGTGTTGATTTTTTATTATTTGATGCACGAGGGGACATTCCGTGCCGAGTGATTTCTGAGGTGATGCACGAGGGGACATGTCGTGCCTTGTGTTATCATTATCTGTTCTGAGGCGTTAGATTCCTGCTTTTACTATTACATTTCAGTTGTTACCATGTTCCGCTATGCTAGTATTTGTTGCCCCTCTTATCCCCAGCGTGAGTCTCCCCGTATCTGCTTTTACTTGTTTATCTTCGTCGATATTTTCCTGTTATTATATAGAATTGCACAGGTAAAAATATTGTTTTCGGTCGTAGCCTTGTCACTACTTCGCCGAGGTTAGGCTAGGCACTTACTCAGTACATGGGGTCGGTTGTACTGATGCTACACCTGCACTTCTTTATGTTGTGCAGACTACGCAGCCGGACCCGGTGGTCACTGACGGACGGAGTATTTCATTAGTTCATACAGGAGACATCGAGGTAGACTCGCAGACGTTTGTGGGCCTTGGAGTCACCTTCTACCCTTCACCTTCAACTCTGTCTTATCTTATAGTTCAAAGACAGTCATATGTACTTGTTTTCAGACCTTTGTTTTAGTAATCTCTTAGACAGTTCGTGAGTATGTGACACCAGTTCTGGGTTTTGTATATGGGTTTTATTTCGAAGTCGCTATATTATTTTTGGTAATTTGTTAACCTTGATATTGTTGACCGTCGATGACTTAGTTATCTTGTTCGCTTTAGTTGTTAATGAGTTTTATTTAATTCAAACGTTGGCTTGTCTAGCGGGTTCAACGTTAGACGCAGTCATGGTCCGAAGGTGGTATTTCGGGTCGTGACAGCAAGACACACTCAATCAAGACATTTGGTACACATAGGAGCAATTAGGATCATTAAATACATCGAATTTTCCTCACCCAATTGGTATACTAGTTTTCATTTAAATTACGACTCAAAGCCATACCATTTTAATAAGCAAACAATACTTTTAACATCTACCTTCCTTTATAAGGCTCACGGAATAATCAAGTTTATAAGTTTAGAGGGGATAACTCGAAATGTAGAAATTAGGGATTTTGGGCCGATCATACTTAAACTCGTTATGGGCATTATGAGTTCTTGGTGATGTCATTCGGGTTGACAAATACCCCTGCTGCTTTTATGGAGTTGATGAACCGGGTGTTCAGGCCTTATTTGGACTCGTTCGTTATTGTTTTCATTGATGATATATTGATATACTCTCGCAGTCGAGAGGAGCATGAGCAGCACCTTAGAGTCGTCCTCCAGACTCTGAGGGATAGTCAGTTGTATGCCAAATTTTCTAAGTGTGAGTTATGGTTGAGTTCGGTGGCATTTTTGGGCCATGTAGTGTCGGCAGAGGGTATTCAGGTGGATCTCAAGAAGATTTCTGCAGTCAGAGATTGGCCTAGGCCCACCTCAGCTACAAAGATTCGGAGTTTCTTGGGCTTAGCAGGTTATTATCGCCGGTTCGTGGAGGGGTTTTCATGTATAGCAGCCCCTATGACAAGGTTGATGTAGAAGAGTGTTCAGTTCAGATGGTCGGAGGAGTGTGAAGCGAGCTTTCAGAAGCTCAAGACAGCATTGACCACATCACCAGTGTCGGTACTGCCCACAGGTTCAGGTTCTTATACCGTGTATTGTGATGCTTCGCGGGTTGGGCTTGGTGCAGTGTTGATGCAGGATGGGAAGGTTATAGCCTATGCTTCCCGTCAGTTGAATATTCATGAGAAGAACTATCCAATCCATGCTTTGGAGCTTGCAGCTATTGTTAATGCCTTGAAGATTTGGAGGCACTATTTGTATGAGGTACCGTGTGAGGTATTCACTGATCACAAGAGTTTGCAATACTTGTTTAAGCAAAAAGAGTTGAACATGAGGCAGAGGAGGTGGTTAGAGTTACTGAAGGATTATGACATTACTATTCTCTATCACCCGGGAAAGGCCAATGTGGTGGCCGATGATTTGACCCGAAAGTCAGTCAGTATGGGTAGCTTGGCCTATTTATCAGTTGGAGAGCGACCTTTGGCTTTGGATGTTCAGTCGTTATCCAATCGATTTGTGAGACTAGAGGTTTCTGAGACTGGCAGTGTGTTGGCCCATACCGTCGCTCGTTCTTCATTGTATGAACGTATTCGCGCCAGGCAGTATGATGATCATCATTTATGTGTTCTTAGAGATACAGTCCGGCACGGAGGTGCCAAGCAGGTTACGGTTGATGATGAGGGAGTTCTGCGGATGCAGAGCCGTATTTGCGTACCTGATGTTGAGGGTATTCGTGAGTTGATACTTCAGGAGGCCCATAGTTCCCGGTATTCCATTCATCCGGGCGCCGCAAAGATGTACCAGGAATTGCGGTAGCATTATTGGTGGCGGAGGATGAAGAAGGATATTGTGGCTTATGTAGCTCGGTGCTTGAATTGTCAGCACGTTAAGTATGAGCACCAGAGACCCGGTGGTTTGATGCAGTAGATTCAGCTTCCCGAGTAGAAGTGGGAGCGTATCACGATGGATTTTGTAGTTGGACTCCCATGGACTCCGAGGATGGTTGATGCAGTATGGGTTGTTGTAGATAGGCTGACCAAGTCAGCACACTTCATTCCAGTATCAGTTTCATATATAGCGGAGAAATTGGCAAAGATATATACGAGAGAGATTGTTCTATTGCATGGTGTGCCCTTATCCATTATATCAGACAGAGGTACTCAGTTTACCTCCCATTTTTGGAGAGTATTTCAGCGAGAGTTGGGTACGCAGATTTATTTTAGCACAGCATTCCATCCTCAGACGGACGGACAGTCCGAGCGTACTATTCAGATCTTGGAAGATATGTTGCGGGCTTGTGTTATTGATTTTGGTGATTCATGGGACCAGTTCTTGCCTTTAGCTGAGTTTGCCTAAAACAACAGTTAACAGTCGAGCATTCATATGGCTCCGTATGAGGCGTTGTATGGTAGGCGATGTCGTTCTCCAGTCGAATGGTTTGAGCCCGGAGAGGCTAGGTTATTGGGTTCTAAGTTAGTCCAGGATGCCTTGGATAAGGTGAAGATTATTCAGGATAGGCTTCGTACAGCTCAGTCCAGGAAAAAGAGTTATGCAGATCGTAGAGTTCGAGATTTGGCTTTCATGGTAGGAGACCAGGTATTCCTTCGAGTGTCGCCTATGAAGGGCGTGATGAGATTCGGAAAGAAGGGCAAGTTGAGACCGAGGTATATCGGTCCATTTGAGATTTTGGATAAGGTAGGAGAGGTGGCCTACAAACTTTCCTTGTCACAATATTTATCAGCAGTGCATCCAGTGTTTCAGGTATCCATACTCCGGAGGTGCATTGCAGATCCATCTCATGTTCTTGACTTCGGCGGTGTCCAGTTGGACAAGGATCTGATTTATGAGGAGGAACCGGTAGCTATATTAGATAGGCATGTTCGTCAGTTGAGGTCAAAGAGTTATCCTTATGTCCGTGTTCAGTGGGGAGGTCAGCCTGCCGAGGCAGCTACCTGGGAGTCCGAGTCCGATATGGGGAGTCGTTATCCCCATCTTTTCTCAGACTCAGGTACTTTTCTATGTCTGTTCGAGGACGAATGTTTGTTTTAGAGGTGGAGATTGTGATGACCCAAAAGGTCATCCTAAGTAATTCTAGCTAAATGTGTTCCGAGGCCCCGAAAGCCTCCGTTAATCTCACCTCGATATGCATGCGCAGCCCGGGCATGTAGCCGGGAAGTCTTTATGTTAAAATTTGATGAAAATGGAATTTATGATAATTAAATGAATAAAGTTGACTTTGGTCAACATTTTTGGTAAACGGACCCGGAACCGTGATGTGACGGTCTCAGAGGGTCCGTAGGAAAATATGGGACTTGGGCGTATGCCCGGAATCGAATTCTGAGGTCCCAAGCCCGAGAAATAAATTTTTAAAGAAAATTGTTTCTGAAAATAATAAAGGATTTTGAAATTGAATAATTAAGTGAAAACCATGTTACCGGGCCCATATTATGGTTCCGGAGGCCGTAACAGGTTTATTATATGTTATTTGTCTTACCTGTGAAATTTGGTGTAAAACGGACTTGAAACGACATGATTCGGATTAAAATTGGGAAAGCTAAGCTTTATGAAGTTTAAGAAAATTCTAAGAGTTTTGAGGTTTGATTCGATGATCTTGATGATATTCTTGGTGATTTAAATGCTTGAATAAGTCCGTAAGATGTTTATAGGGTTGTGTGTGTAATTGGTTTTGAGCCCCGAGGGCTCGGGTGAGTTTCGGGTAGGCATCGGAGTGCAAAAAGTTAGAAAATTCTGGTGTAATGTTGCTGGTTTCTGGTGTCTGATGTTGTTCAGTGCGATCGCAGGTATAGCTCCGCGATCGCATAGGCTTAATTGAGGGGGGTAGTTTCGTTGCACTGTGCGATCGCATTCTTTTCTCCGCGATCGCATAGTATACTAGGGGGACTGGGTTGGTGCTGGGTGGTATCTCTCTGCGGTCGCACCTTTTCCTCCACGATCGCAGAGGTCTGTGGACTGGCCCTTCTGCGATCGCATCCTGCTTTCTACGGTCGCGTATTAGGAAATCCTACAGCTCTGCGATCGCAGCCCTTCTTCTGCGATCGCAGAGAACAATTTTCGCCCAACAGAATATCCATACGGGATTTTTCATATTTTCACCCTTCTCTTCTTCCTCAAACCCCATTGACGATTCTCAAGCGAGTTTCTTCCATAGCCATTTGGGTAAGTGATTCTAACACTAATTTCTTCCATTTTCCTACGTCAATCACTAGAATCTAGGTCTAATAACATGACATCAAGGTAGAAATTAGGGACTTTTGGGTAGAGTTAGGTTTATGGAAGTTTTGGGAATTCAACCTCGTTTTGGGGTAGGATTCTAAAACAAATTGTATATTCGGGCTCGTGGGGGAATGGGTTATCGTGTTTTGGTCCGAACCTCGAGTTTGGACCAAGAGGGCTCGGGATTGGATTTTTGTATTTTTGGAAGAATGATAGAAAATGTATAATTAGGCTTTGGAAATAGTTTATTGAGTAATTATTGATGTTGATAAACCAATTATGTCTAGATATTATCGATTCGGAGTTGGATTCGAGAGGAAAGGCTGTTATTGAGGCTTGACTTGCATTTTTGGAGTCGAGGTAAGTGTTTGGCCTAACCTTAGCTTGAGGGATTAGGTATAGAGTCTTATTTTCTATGTGTAATTCATGTCCAACATATAGGTGAGGTGACGAGTACCTATATGTTGCGGTCAAGCATGCCCGTGAGTCAATTGTGATGAATTGTGTCGTGTTCTTGATATTCTCTGTACTATGAAAAATCGGTGACTAGAAATGATACATTGATGTTGTTTCATGACGTGGGAAATTTTTGATTAATTGTTCAGTTGAGGCTCTTACTGTTGAAATTACATTTCTGAGCGAGTTTGGTTATAGCTGAGTCCTTTGCCGGGACGATAGAATTTTATTGAGTATTTTTGTATACTTGAGATTTCTTATTGTTTTGCACATTATATTGTTGATTGTTTATTATTTATCGCACGAGGGGACATGTCTGATTGTTTATTATTTATCACATGAGGGGACATGTCGTGTTGATTGTTTATTATTTATCGCACGAGGGGATATGTCGTGCTGATTGTTTATTATTTATCACACGAGGGGACATGCCGTGTTGATTGTTTATTATTTGATGCACGAAGGGACATTCTGTACTGAGTGATTTGTGAGGTGATGCATGAGGGGACATGTCGTGCCTTGTGTTATTCATTATCTGTTCTGAGGCATTAGATTCTTGCTTAACTGTTACATTTCAGTTGTTACCATGTTCCGCTATGCTAGTATTTGTTGCCCCTCTTATCCCTAGCGTGACTCTCCCCGTATTTGCTTTTACTTGTTTATCTCCGTCGATA
Organism: Nicotiana undulata; assembly: GCA_005239495.1. Taxonomy (NCBI): domain Eukaryota; kingdom Viridiplantae; phylum Streptophyta; class Magnoliopsida; order Solanales; family Solanaceae; genus Nicotiana; species Nicotiana undulata. Next base: position 39,112 of record ML254538.1, on the reverse strand, counting down.
TTTTCCTATTATTATATAGAATTGCACAGGTATGTATATTGTTGTCGGTAATAGCCTCGTCACTACTTCGCCGAGGTTAGGCTCGGCACTTACTCAGTACATAGGGTCGGTTGTACTGATGCTACACCTGCACTTCTTTATGTTGTGCAGACTACGCAGTCGGACCCGGTGGTCACTAACGGACGGAGTATTTCATCAGTTCATACATGAGTCATCGAGGTAGACCCGCAGACGTTCGTGGGCATTGGCGTCACCTTCTACCCTTCACCTTCAGCTCTGCCTTATCTTATAGTTCAAAGACAGTCATATGTACTTGTTTTCAAACCTTTGTTTTAGTAATCTCTTAGACAGTTCGTGAGTATATGACACCAGTTCTGGGTTTTGTATATGGGTTTTATTTCGAAGTCGCTATATTATTTTTGGTAATTTGTTAACCTTCATATTGTTGACCGTCGATGCCTTAGTTATCTTGTTCGTTTTAGTTGTTAATGAGTTTTATTTAATTCAAACGTTGGCTTGTCTAGCGGGTTCAACGTTAGACGCAGTCATGGCTCGAAGGTGGGATTTCGGGTCGTGACAGCAAGACACACTCAATCAAGACATTTGGTACACATAGGAGCAATTAGGAGCATTAAACACATCGAATTTTCCTCACCCAATTGGTATACTAGTTTTCATTTAAGTTACGACTCAAAGCCATACCATTTTAATAAGCAAACAATACTTTGAACATCTACCTTCCTTTATAAGGCTCATTCGGAATAATCAAGTTTATAAGTTTATAGGGGATAACTCGAAATGTAGAAATTAGGGATTTTGGGCCGATCATACTTAAACTTACGGAAACATTATGGAATTCAATTCCGAGAGAGAAAGTTTAGCCAACATACCTCGCTTTTAGCTTTCCTTAAATTACTACAACGTTACGGAAGTTCTAGTGTAACAACCCGGTCGGTCGTTATGTAGAACCTGCATTATATTTATTAGCGTTGCCTTGTCATAGGTTGGTTATACTGCTTATTATGTGTTAGAGTTGGTAGGCTTGGAATCGGAATGGTTGTAGTGAGAATTGAGACACTTAGTGTCTAAAAATAGCCTTATAGTTGGAAAAGTCAACTGAGAGTTGACTTATTGGTAGACGACCTCGGGATGCGGATTTTATGGCTCGGATAGCTTCGTTAGGTAATTTGGGACTTAGGAGTGTGTTCATAATATTTTTGTGATGCCCGTGTAGATTTAGGCTTGAATTGGCGAAAGTTAGTTTTTGCTGATATTCGATCGGCAGTGGAAAATAGGCTATCGGGGTCGGAATACAATTCCGAAAGTTGGAACATGTTCATAATGTCATTTTGGATATGTCTGCAAAATTTTAGGTCAATCGGATGTGTTTTGGATAGTTTCGGCATCGTTAGTGGAATTTAGAAATTTCAAAGTTCTTAGGCTTGAATTTGATGTGATTTTGGTGTTTTGATGTTGTTTTTGGTATTTCGAAGGCTAGAATAGTTTGAATGATCATTTATAAGGTTTTGGTATATTTGGTTTGGGTCCCCAGGGGCTCGGGATTGATTTTGGATGGTTAACGGGCATTTTTAGCCTTAAAAAAACTACTGGTTTGCTGGTGTTTTCTGCAGAGGGATTTACTCTATGCGTTCGCGGAGGGGGTCTCGCGTTCGCATAGGGGAAATTGGAAGCTGAGGAAATTGGTCTATGCGTTCGCGGTTAGGGAGGTGCGAACGTGGAGGGTTGGGTTGAGTGGTCATCGCGAACGCGGGCAGAGGTATGCGTTCGCGTAGTGTTAATGGGCAGCATGGGGACCAAGCCCAATTGGTCTGTGCGTTCGTGTAAAGGCCCATGAGTTCGCATAGGCCTGGATTGGTAAGCAGTGCGATCGCGGGCAGTTATCCGCGTTCGTGAAGAGTAAACTTGGGCCCAGTTGGAAATACTCCATGTAAACGCGGTCATGTTATACGTTCGCGGAGAGTAAAAACCTAGGCAGTATAAATTAAAACCCTCCGCGACCAATACCCACTTTTCCACCATTTTTGAACGGGAAGAGAGCTTTCGAGGCGATTTTGAAGAGAGAAAACCATTGTTCTTCATTGAGGTAAGGATTTTGGACCCTATAACTCGATTATATGTGATTAAGGACCAAATTATCATTGTTAATTTATGAAAATCAGTAGAAAAAGATGGAATTAGGGCTTGAGAATATGAGACCATTTAGGGATGATTTGAGGGGTCAAGAGAACTCCATTTATTGAGTTCTTTATATGTACGGACTGGTGAGATGATGAAGAACAATTTGGTATAAAATTTGTCGAGTTCCGAGATGCGTGCCCGGGGTAGGGTTTTGGCAAATTTCGGGTTTTATGCTAAAATTGATATTTTTCAATTGGAATTCATTCCCTTAGCATAATTTGATGAGAAAAATCTGATCTTTATAGATTTGGAGCACTCGAAAGTTGATTCGAGAGGCAAGCGTGTTGCGAAATAGTTTTCGGGCTAGTTTGAGGTAAATAATGTCTTTAAATCCTGTCCTGAGGGTATGAAACCCCGTACTTTACATCTTTTCACGGATTTGGAGTGACGCATACACTAGATGACGAGTGTGGGGCGTGCACAAATTGGAAATTTTGAAAATGACCCTTTTTAGGCAACTATTGAGTTGCGAAACTACTTTTAAAGCATATGTTATTAATATTACTATGTTTTGTTATACTTGGGCTATAAGCCATGTTTGGGGCCTAGTGCCGATTTGTTTAACCCCTTGGGGGACTATTTTACTGATATTCCTCACTTTTAAACTATGAGTTTACACTCAGTCCTTCTTGTAAAAAATTTGACACTCATATTTGACATATTACTATCTCTTGAAATGAAATACTATTTTGGGTCGAGAACCCCGTTTTATTCATGGCCCGAGTGGCATGTTGACAGTGTCTGACTGATTGAGGCCGAGGGCCAATGTTGTGAGGATGTTATGATATGAGAGAGGCCGAGTGCCTGAGAGTTATTTATGCCATGATGTAGCTTGTTTATAGCGCTTGGGTTGTAGGATCCCCTCTGGAGTCTGTACACACCCCCAGTGAGCGCAGGTACCTACTGAGTGCGAGTGTCTAGTGATGAGTGATCGGGAGGCATGAGTGACAGTGAGGTTGCCCGCGGGGATGATATTGAGTGGTGGTGAGGTGCTGAGGAAAATTGTTATGAGTGATGATTATGGCCCGAGGGGCAGTTTTATGATGATATTTTACTGAGTTTTTTTACTATGATTCACTTTATTTTTTTTTCAAACTAATATTACTAAGAGTTTTATTGAAAAATATTGGAAATATATACTTGTTTCAAAGGATTTTATGGAAACTGGTTTTCGAACTTATGTATACTGTATTGAGACGATGTTTTACTATTTTGTGGATTGGTGTATCTGTGTTGTGTGTTTCTAATTCTCAGACTGTGATTTATTTTCATTACTACTGAGTTGGCGTACTCATCATTACTCCCTGCACCCTTGTGTGCAGATCCAGGTATTGGTTTGGAGCAGTAGTCGCCCGAGTTCGTTGTCATCAGCGTTTGGGATTTCGTGGTAGTTGTCTAGCGTCCGCAGCTTCTCCATTTCCCTTCCTTTATTAGTCTTAGTATTTCATTCCTAGACATTGGTTATGACATTAGTAGAGTTATATTTTATTCTTAGATGCTCGTGATCGGTTGACTCCAGTCTTGGGGGATTAGTGTAGACTGTTGAATTATATTATTAATGCTTAAGGACTTAAAGAAATTATTTAATACTCTCTTTGCTGATTATTATTGATTTTTGAGAATTTATATTAAAACAAAATGTGTAGTTATGTGATGGTTGGTTAGCCTAGTTCCACGATAGGCGTCATCACGACCTGTTAGGATTTGGGGTCGTGACAAGTTGGTATCAGAGCTCTAGGTTACATAGGACTCAACGGTCATGAGCAGGTTTAGTAGAGTCTTGGGATCGGTACGGAGACGTCTGTACTTATCTTCGAGAGGCTACAGAACACTTAAGAAAAATCTCATTTTCTTGAACTCTTTCATGCCATTATATTGGTTCTTGAAATCTAAACTACAGTTGTTTCATTCTCTCACAGATGGTGAGGACACGCGCTACTGATCAGGGTGACCAGACACCAGCCAGACCCACAAGGGGTCGAGGCCGTGGTGGAGTTAGGGGACCAGCCCGTGCAGCAGTCGGGGTAGTAACAAAGGATCCCCCGACTATTCAAGATCAGGTTCCTGCCGAGGGTGATCCAGCAGGACAGGCTCAGGCACCGGCAGTGCCTACTTTTATTTCGGGTCTTCAGGAGATCCTGGCTCAGATATTGACGATGTGTACCAGTATAGCTCAGGTTGTTGCTATGTCTACTACTACCATTGCAGCTCAGGCCGGGGGAGGCATTCAGACTCCAGTTGCCCGGACACCTGAGCAGGCGGTACAGGGTATTCTGGCACTGGGGGTAGTCCCAGCCCAGTCGGTTGCCCTGGTTTAGGACTATGTGGTTCCAGCTATGCCCGAGGATGAGTAGCATAGGCTGGAGATGTTCAGTAGACTTCAGCCTCCGACTTTCAGCGGCACAGAGGGTGAGGATTCTTAAGGTTTTCTGGATAAATACCAGAGGATACTACGTACTACGGGTATTTTGGAGACCAGTGGAGTCTCGTTTGCTACATTTCTGTTTGCTGGTGCTGCTTTCACTTGGTGGGACGCATTTGAAAGGCGTAGGCCGGTTGGTTCAGCACCATTCACCTAGCAGCAGTTCTCCACGATATTTCTGGAGAAGTATGTTCCTCAGTCACACAGAGAGGAGCAGCGCAGGCAGTTTGAGCAGTTGCGCCAGGGAGAGTTGTCAGTTACACAGTACAAGATGCGGTTTTCTGAGTTGGATAGACATGCTTCTGAGTTAGTCCCTACTGATAAGGAGAGGATCAGGAGGTTTGTTGATGGTCTCATGTATCAGCTTCGGATTTTGATGACCAGGGAGAGAGTGTCTGGAGCTACATTTGAGCAGGTTGTTGACATTGCTCGGGATATTTAGTCAGTTCGTATGCAGGAGCGTGAGGAGAGGGAGGTCAAGAGGCCTCGGGGATCAGGTAGTTTCAGTGGTGCCCCTTCCAGAGGGCAGTTTCAGCACAGCAGAGGTCATCCATTTAGACCTCCACAGCCAGCTCCCCCAGCTTACAGTGGTGCATCTTTGGGGTAGGGTCCTCGCAGTTCTATTCCGGGACGTTCATCTTTTTGTGCCCTTACAGCTTAGAGCTCCTCTAGAGCATCATCATATCAGGGTTCTTCTATGCATGGTTCATCCGATAGTTATCATGGTAGCAGGGGTTCTCTTCAGTCCCCATCCCCAGCTCCAGGTGGTTTTTTTGAGTGTGGAGAGTTTGGACATGGGTGGAGACAGTGTCCTCGTCGTCCTGGTAGTTCATCTCAGCAGAGGGTTCAGCCCTCGACTTCAGCCCCAATCACTTCACCACCTACCCAGGCAGTCAGGGGTGGTGGTCAGGCAGCTAGAGGCCGCCCTAGAGGGGGAGGTCGAGCAGGTGGAGGCCAGCCACTTTTTTATGCACTTCCGGCTAGGCCTGATGCTATGGCCTCAGATGCGGTGATTACTGGTATTATCTGAGTTTTTCACAGTGATGCTTTGGCTTTATTTGACCCTGGTTCCACATACTCCTACGTTTCATCTTAGTTTTCTCATTTTCTGAATATGCCCCGTGAATCTTTAGTTACGTTTGTTCATGTTTTGACTCTGGTGGGCGATACTATTGTTGTGGACCGTGTGTACTAGTCGTGTGTTATATCTATTGGGGTCTGGAGACCGGAGTTGACTTGATGTTACTTAGTATGGTTGATTTTGATGTGATTCTGGGCATGGATTGGTTCTCCCCATGTCATGTTATGCTTGATTTCATGCTAAGACTGTGACCCTAGCTATGCCCGGAGTTCCGAGAGTTGAGTGGAAAGGGTCTATAGAGCATGTGCCTAGCAGAGTGATTTATTATTTGAAGGCTCAGCGTATGGTTGAGAAAGGGTGTGAGTCTTATCTTTCTTTTGTGAGGGATGTTAGTAGTGAGACTCTTTCTGTTGATTCTGTTCCTGTGGTCCGTGATTTTTCGGACGTATTTCCTACAGACCTGCTAGGCATGCCACCTGACAGGGATGTTGATTTTGGTATTGACTTGGTGCCAGGCACTCAGCCTATCTCTACTCCACCTTACCGTATGGCACCAGCAGAGTTGAAAGAATTGAAAGAGCAGCTTCAGGAACTCCTAGATAAGGGGTTCATTCGGCCTAGTGTGTCACCTTGGGGTGCACCGGTGTTGTTTGTGAAAAAGAAAGATGGCTCCATGCGTATGTGTATTGATTATAGACAGCTGAATAAGGTTACGGTGAAGAACCAGTATCCTTCGCCCCGTATTAATGACTTGTTTGACCAGCTTCAGGGAACTAGAGTGTTCTCTAAGATTGATTTGAGATCCGGGTATCATAAGTTTAAGATTCGGGATTCTGACATTCCGAAGACTGCTTTCAGGACCAGATATGGTCATTACGAGTTTCTGGTTATGTCATTTGGGCTGACCAATGCCCCATCCGCGTTCATGCAATTGATGAACAATGTGTTTCAGCCTTACCTTGATTCTTTTGTCATATTGTTCATTGATGACATCCTGGTTTATTCCCGTAGCCAGGAAGAGCATGCTAAGAATTTGAGAGTGGTGTTACAGAGGTTGAGGGAGGAGAAGCTTTATTCAAAATTCTCCAAGTGTGAGTTTTGGCTTGGTTCAGTAGCTTTCTCGGGGTACGTGGTGTCTAGTGAGGGCATTCAGGTTGATCCGAAGAAGATAGAGGCGGTGCAGAGTTGTCCTAGACCGTCCTCAGCTACAGAGATTAGGAGTTTACGTGGTTTGGCGGGATATTACCGTCGTTTTGTGGAAGGATTCTCTTCTATTGCTTCGCCTTTAACCAGATTGACCCAGAAGGGTGCTCCATTTAGATGGTCTGATGAGTGTGAGGAGAGCTTTAAGAAGCTCAAGTCAGCATTGACCACAGCTCCGGTATTGGTTTTGCCTACTGGTTCAGGTTCTTATACAGTCTATTGTGATTCTTCTAGAGTTGGTTTGGGAGCGGTATTGATGCAGGACGGTAGGGTGATTGCCTACGCATCAAGACAGTTCAAGGTGCACAAGAAGAATTATCCAGTGCACGATCTTGAGTTAGCTTCCATTGTTCATGCCTTGAAGATTTGGCGGCATTAATTGTATGGAGTGTAGTGTGAGATTTTCACTGATCACCGTAGCTTGCGGTATCTACTGAGGCAGAAGGACTTGAATTTGCGTCAGAGAAGGTGGTTAGAGCTTCTCAAGGATTATGACCTCACTATTTTGTATCATCCGGGGAAGGCCAATATAGTGGCCCATGCCTTGAGTCGCAGAGCAGAGATTTTGGGGAGTCTAGCTTACCTTTCAGCAGCAGAGCGACCTTTAGCACTTGATGTTCAGGGTTTAGCATGTCAGTTGGTGAGATTGGATTTGTTAGAGCCTACGCGGTTATTAGCTAGCATGGCTTCCCGATCTTCTCTTTATGATCAAATTACAGCCTGACACTATGATGATCCGCATTTGTTAGTACTTCAGTATAGGGTCCGTCGGGATGATGCCAGGGATGTGACTATTGGTGATGACGGTGTTATGAGGATGCAGGGCCGTATTTGTATGCCCAATGTGGATGGTCTTCGGGAGTTGATATTAGCAGAGGCACATAGCTCGCGGTATTCCATTCATCCGGGTGCCGCGAAGATGTATCAGGACTTGAGACAGCAGTATTGGTGGAGGTGGATGAAGAGAGATATTGTTGAGTATGTAGCACGGTGTCTCAACTGCCAGCAGGTCAAGTATGAGCACCAGAGACCAGATGGATTACTTCAGAGGTTAGATATTCTAGAGTGGAAGTGGGAACGGATCACTATGGACTTTATAGTTGGGCTTCCACTTCGAAAGGTTTTGACGCTATTTGGATCATTGTGGATAGATTGACCAAGTCCGCGCACTTCATTCATGTTGGTACTACTTATACTTCAAAGTGATTAGCTGGTATTTACATCAGGGAGATTGTCCGATTGCATGGGGTTCCAGTTTCTATCATTTCTAACAGAGGTACTCAGTTCACATCTCAGTTTTAGAAGGCCGTAGAGAGAGGTATGGGTATTCAGGTAGAGTTGAGCACTGCATTTCATCCTCAGATCGGCGGGCTGTCGGAGCATACTATTCAAATTTTGGAGGACATGTTTGAGCCTGTGTGATTGACTTAGTGGTTCATGGAATCAGTTTCTGCCACTTGCGTAGTTTGCACATAATAACAGCTACCTGTCCAGTATTCAGATGGCCCCGTACGAGGCTTTATATGGTAGGAGGTGTAGATCTCCAGTTGGTTGGTTCGAGCCCGGTGAGGCTAGGCTATTAGGCACATATCTGATTCAGGATGCGTTAGAGAAGGTGAAGTTGACTAAGGAGCGACTTCGCACGGCGCAGTCTAGGAAGAAGAGTTATGCGGATCGGAAGGTCTGGGATGTGTCTTTTATGGAAGGTGACAAGGTACTGCGGAAGGTGTCACCCATGAAGGGTGTTATGAGGTTCGGGAAGAGGGAAAATGGGTCCCCGGTTTAGTGGTCCTTTTGAGGTGCTTCAGAAGATTGGAGAGGTGGCTTATAGACTTGCCTTGCCACCCAGCCTATCGAGTGTTCATCCGGTATTTCATGTGTCCATGCTCCGAAAGTATGTTGGTGACCCGTCTCATGTGTTAGACTTCAGCATAGTTCAGCTCGGGGGTGATATGTTATATGAGGTAGAGCTAGTAGCAATTTTGGATCGTCAAGTCAGAAAGTTGAGGTCCAAGAATATAGCTTCAGTGAAGGTACAGTGGAGAGGTCAGCCAGTAGGGGAGGCTACTTGGGAGACCGAGCGGGAGATGCACAGCAGATATCCTCACTTGTTTGAGACTCCAGGTATGTTTCTAGACCCGTTCGAGGATGAATGTTTGTTTAATAGGGGGAGAATGTAACGACCCGGTCGGTCATTACGTAGAACCTGCATTATATTTAGTGTTATTGCCTTGTCATAGGTTGGCTATACTGTTTATGATGTGTTAGAGTTTGTAAACTCGGAATCGGAATGGTTGTAGTGAGAATTGAGACACTTAGTCTCTAAAAATAGCCTTATAGTTGGAAAAGTCAACTGAGAGTTGACTTATTAGTAAACGACCTCGGGATGCAGATTTTATGGCTCGGATAACTTCGTTAGGTGGTTTGGGACTTAGGAGTGTATTCAGAATATTTTTGTGATGTCCGGTGTAGATTTAGGCTTGAATTGGCGAAAGTTAGTTTTTGGTGATTTACGGTCGGCAGTGAAATATAGGCTATCGGGGTCGGAATAAAATTCTGGAAGTTGGAACAGGTTCGTAATGTCAATTTGGATATGTCTGCAAAACCTTCAGGTCAATCGAATGTGTTTTGGATAGTTTCGGCATCGTTGGTGGAATTTAGAAATTTCAAAGTTCTTAGTCTTGAATTCGATGTGATTTTGGTCTTTTGATGTTGTTTTTGGTGTTTCGAAGGCTCGACTAAGTTTGAATGATCATTTATAAGGTGTTGGTATATTTGGTTGGGATCCCGAGGGGCTCGGGATTGATTTTGGATGGTTAACAGGCATTTTTAGCCTTAGAAAAACTGTTGGTTTGCTGGTGTTTTCTGCAGAGGGATTTACTCTATGCGTTCGCGGAGGGGCTCTCGCGTTCGCATAGGGGAAATTGGAAGCTGAGGAAATTGGTATGTGCGTTCACGGTTAGATAGGTGCGAACGCGGAGGGTTGGGTTGAGTGGTCATCGCGAACACAGGCTGAGGTATGCGTTTGCGTAGTGTTAATGGGCAGCAGGGAAACCAGGCTCAATTGGCCTGTGCGTTCGCGTAAATGCCCATGCGTTCGCATAGGCCTGGATTGGTAAGCAGTGCGATCGCGGGCAGTTATCCGCGTTCACGAAGAGTAAACTTGGGCCCAGTTGGAAATACTCTATGCGAACGCGGTCATGTCTATGCGTTCGCGGAGAGTAAAAACCTAGGCAGTATAAATTAAAACCCTCTGCGACCAATACCCATTTTTCGACCATTTTTGAACGGGAAGAGAGCTTTTAAGGCAATTTTGAAGAGAGAAAACCATTGTTCTTCATTGAGGTAAGGATTTTGGACCCTATAACTCGATTATATGTGATTAAGGACCAAAGTATCATTGTTAATTTATGAAAATCAGTAGAAAAAGATGGAATTAGGGCTTGAGAATATAAGACCATTTAGGGATGATTTGAGGGGCCAAACGATCTCCGATTTTTGAGTTCTTTATATGTACGGACTCGTGAGATTATGAAGAACATTTTGGTATAAATTTTGTCGAGTTCCGAGATGCGGGCCCGGGTGTCGGGTTTTGGCAAATGTCGGGTTTTGTGCTAAAATTGATATTCTTCAATTGGAATTCATTCCCTTAACATAATTTGATGAGAAAAATATGATCTTTATAGATTTGGAGCACTCGGAAGTTGATTCGTGAGGCAAGCGTGTTGCGGAATAGTTTTCGGGCTAGTTTGAGGTAAGTAATGTCTTTCAATCCTGTCCTGAGGGTATGAAACCCAGACTTTACATCCTTTCACGGATTTGGAGTGACGCGCACACTGAATGACGAGTGTGGGGCGTGCACAAATTTGAAATTTGGAAAAATGTCCCTTTTTAGGCAACTATTGAGTTGTGAAACTGCTTTTAAAGCATATGTTATTAATATTACTATGTTTTTATACTTGGGTTGTAAGCCATGTTTGGGGCCTAGTGCCTATTTGTTTAACCCCTTGGGGGACTATTTTACTAATATTCCTCACTTTGGAACTATGATTTTACCCTCAGTCCTTCTTGTGAAATTGTTGACACTCCTATTTGACATATTACTATCTCTTGAAATAAAATACTATTTTGGGTCGAGAACCCTGTTTTATTCATGTCCCGAGTGGCATGCTGAGAGTGTCTGACTGAGTGAGGCCGAGGACCAATGTTGTGAGGATGTTATGATATGAGAGAGGTCAAATGCCTGAGAGTGATTTATGCCATGATGTGGCTTCTTTATAGCGCTTGGGTTGTAGGAGCCCCTCCGGAGTCTGTACACACCCCCAGTGAGCGTAGGTACCTACTGAGTGCGAGTGCCGAGTGATGAGTGATTGGGAGGCATGAGTGACAGTGAGGTTTCCCGTGGGGATGATACTGAGTGGTGGTGAGGTGCTGAGGAAAATTGTTATGAGTGATGATTATGACCCGAGGGGCAGTTTTATGATTATATTTTACTGAGTTTTTTACTATGATTCACTTTATTTTTTTCAAACTGATATTACCGAGAGTTTTATTGAAAAATATTGGAAAGATATACTTGTTTCAAAGGATTTTATGGAAATTGGTTTTCGAACTTATGTATATTGTATTGAGACTTGATGTTTTACTGTTTTGTGGATTGATGTATCTGTGTTGTGTGTTTCTTATTCTCATACTGTGATTTATTTTCATTACTACTGAGTTGGCGTACTCATCATTACTCCTTGCACCCCTGTGTGCAGATCCAGGTACTGGTTCGGAGCAGTAGTCGACCGAGTTCGTTGTCATCAGCGTTTGGAATTTTGAGGTAGCTGTCCAGTGTCCGCGACTTCTCCATTTCCCTTCCTTTATTAGTCTTAGTATTTCATTCCTAGACATTGGTTATGACATTAGTAGAGTTATAATTTATTCTTAGATGTTCGTGATCGGTTGACTCTAGTCTTGGGGGATTAGTTTAGACTGTTGAATTATATTATTGATGCTTAAAGACTTAAAGATATTATTTTATACTCTGTTTGCTAGTTATTATTTATTTTTGATAAATTATATTAAAACAAAATGTGTAGTTATGTGATGGTTGGCTAGCCTAGTTCCACGATAGGCGCCATCACGACTTGTTAGGGTTTGGGGTCGTGACATCTACATAACAAATTTGAACCATTATTAGGAAGATATTCATGGTCTCAGCTCATTTGAGAATTTTATGAAACACTAGGTGTGCAAATTTTGCTATAAGGTTCTTCTATAAGATTTCTTTCATTCCACAACCCTATCTTTACTTATTTGAGCTCAACAATATTCCCACAAACCTTATTGGTACATATATGTATACATAATACTCTCACACCCAAGAATCATACTTCTCATGACCTACTTTTAATCAAAATCCCGAAATTTAGGCTAGGGAGTAGAATCTTACCTATTAGATGAAGATCTTGTGAAATCTTCAAGCCTTGAGCAAGAATTGATGAACAAAATAGCTAGGTCTTCTATTTCTCTCTCTATGATAGCTCTCTCCTCTCTCTCTCTACAAAATCACATTTTACCTTCTAAAATGACCCCCAAGGTCTTATATCAAAATTGGATCGGATATGAAAATTTTAAAAAATGACCCCCGAAGTCAATTATGTGGTGCAATTATGCTATAGCATAACCGTTTTGTGGACAACAGAATTGCAGCATAATCAATTATAATATAGCATAATCAATTATGCGACAGCATAATCAATTATGCGACAGCATAATCAATTATGCGACAGCATAATAGTTTGTCCGTCTCTGCTCCACTTTGCGATGCTTATGCGGTCTGCGGAACCGTTTTGTGCTCGCGAAATTGATCACAGATCCAGCCTTTGGTAATTTTATCATAACTTTTTGTAGGAGTGTCCAAATGATGAACGGTTTGAAGCGTTTGAAACTAGATTAGAATATATTTCATTTTACAGGTTTTTCATCACATAAAACCTTATATATATTTAGATATGATCGTCCAAAGTGTAGACTTGTTCGAACTCATTTGGAATTTTAGCCTATTATGTAATTTTCCAACTTGACTTTGACTTAGGCCTCTCCTTAGACCCCACATTACTTATTATATGACTTATACACGTATTACCATATCCAATTGATGTCCATCATATTAATATCACATAATATATTATATTTAGCCTTGGAACCATGAAATCCTAAATTACTTAGAGAAATTTTTTGGGGCATTACAACGTCGTATCGGCAGAGGGCATTCAGGTGGATCCTAAAAAGATGGAGGCAATTTAGAACTGGCCTAGTCCCACTTCAGCTATGGAGATCCGGATTTTCTTGGGTTTGGCAGGTTATTACCGTCAGTTTGTGGAGCTGTTTTCATATATAGCAGCCACATTGACTTGGTTGACCCAAAACAGTGCCCTGTTCAGTTGGTCATACGAATGTGAGGCAAGCTTTCAGAAGCTCAAGACTACCTTGGCTACGGAGCCAATGTTGGTGTTGCCCACATATTCGGGATCTTATACGGTGTATTATGATGCATCTCGTATCGAGCTCGGTGCAGTATTGATATAGGATGGCAGGGTGATCACATTTGTGTCATGGAAATTAAAGGTCCATTAGAAGACCTTGTTCACGATCTAGAGCTGGCATCCATTGTTCATGTGATGATGATCTGGAGGCATTATCTTTACGGCGTGTCGTGCGAGGTTTTCACAGATCATCAGAGTCTACAGGTATTTGTTCAAACAAAAGGATCTCAATTTGAGGCAGAGGAGGTGGTTGGAGCTATTGAATGACTATGATATCACCATCATGTCTTATCCCAGGAAGGACAATGTGTTGGTCGATGCCTTTAGTAGAAAGGTAGCGAGTATGGGAAGACTTGCTTACATTCTAGTGACCGCTTGCATCAGATCATCAGGCTTTGGCCAATCGGTTCATGAGGTTTGATGTATCAAAGCCCAGTCGTGTTCTAGCCTATACAGTCGCTTGGTCTTCTTTGTTTGAGTGCATCAGGGAACGGCAATTTCATGACCCTTATTTTCTTGTCCTTAAGTACATAGTGTGGTACGATGGTCCCAAGAAGGTTACAATGGGATATGGCGGTTTTTTGAGGATGTAGGGTTGTATTTGTGTGCCCAATATAGATGGACTTCGTGAGTTGATTCTTGAAGAGGCTCACAATACTTAGTATTTTATTCATCCGGGTGCTGCCAAGATATATCAGGACTTGCGGCAACATTAGTGGTGGAGAAGGATGAATAAAGATATAGTTGCATAAGTAGCTCGGTGTCTAACTTATCAGCAAGTAAAGTATGAGCATCAGAGACCTGGTGGTTTGCTTCAGAAGTTAGAGATTTCTGAGTGGAAGTGGGAGCTTATCACTATGGATTTTGTTGTTGGACTCCCACAAAGTCAGAGAAAGTTTGATATAGTATGGGTTATTGTGGACAGACTGACCAAGTCAGCGCATTTCATTCTTGTGGAAGTTACCTATTCTTCAGAGTGGTTGGTTGATATCTACATCTGTGAGATCGTCCGTCTTCACGGTCTGCCCGTGTCTATCATTTCTGATCGAGGTAAGCAGTTCTAATCGCACTTCTGGAGGGAAATACAGCCGGAGTTCATCACGTAGGTTGAGTTGAGCATAACATTTCATCCTCAGACGGACGGACAGTCTGCGCACACTATTCAGATATTGAAGGATATACTATGCGCTTGTGTTATAGATTTCAGAGGTTCGTGGGATCAGTTCTTGCCGCTTGCGGAGTTTTCCTGCAATAACCCCTACCAGTTGAGCATACAGATGACCCCGTATGAGGCATTATATGGGAGGGAGTGTTGTTCGCCAGTTGGACAGTTGAAGCCGGGGGAGGCTTGATTGTTGGGTATAGATTTAGTACTGGATGCCTTGGATAAGTTTAAGATTATTCAAGATCGACTCCGCATAGCTCAGTCTAGGCATAAGAGTTATGCCGACCGTAGAGTACGTGATGTTGCATTCATGGTCAGAAAAGGGTGTTGCTCTGGGTTTCTCCCATGAAGGATGCGATGAGGTTCGGGAAAAAGGCCAAGTTGAGCCCAAGGTATGTTGGACTTTTTGAGATTCTTCAGAGAGTGGGTGAGGTGGCTTACAAGCTCCCATCGCCACCTAGTTTATCAGCAATCCATCCAGTCTTCCATGTGTCCATTGTATCGAAATATCACTGTGATCCATCCCATGTGTTAGATTTCAGCTCAGTCTAATTGGACAAAGATTTGACTTATGAGGAGGAGACGGTGGCCATTCTAGCCTGACAGGTTCGACAATTGAGGTCTAAGAGTTATCCTTCAGTTCGAGTGCAATGGAGAGGTCATCCCGTTGAGGTAGTTATGTGGGATTCCGAGTCAGACAAGTGGAGTAGATTACACACCTTTTCACCCATCCAGGTACTTTTCAATGTTCGTTCGAGGACGAACGAATGTTTTAGAGGTGGAGAATATGATGATCTGATAGGTCATCTGGAGTTTTAAATCGTAATTCTATGTTTCGAAGCCTCTAATAGCTTCTTTAAGCCTTTCTCGATTTGCATGGGCAGTCCGGGTGTTTTTTCCTTAAGGCTCTTATGTTAAAAATTGATAAAATATGAAAATTTACCTTAAAATTCATTTGAGTTTACTTAGGTCAACATTTTTAGCAAACAGACCTGAATCCGTGTTTTGAAAGTCCTGCTGGGTATGTATTGTGATTTAGGACATGGGCGTATGCCCGGAATAGAATTCGGAGGTCCCTAGATCGAGTTATCGCTTTTTGTCAAATATTTGAAGTTTAAAGGCTTATTTAATTTCAAGGTTTCACCAATATTTGACGTTGATGATATTAGGTATGTACCATGGTTCCGGAACTCGGTATAGGTCCATTGCTATATTTATGACTTGTCTGCCAAATTTTGTGAGAATAAGAGTTGGTTTGACGTGATTCGGACGTTCAGTTGTTAAGACAGAAGTTCTTAAGTTTCATTGGAAATTTTGATTTGATTTGGTGTCCGGTTAATCATTCCATGTGTTATTTTTGCAATTTGATTGCGCAAGCAAGTTCGTATGATATTTTTAAACTTGTGTGCATATTTGGTTTGTTCGGATAGACTACAAAGTGAATTTGGACTTAGAATATATGTTGTTGTTCATCGGTTCTGGTGAAGGTCTCTGACCTCGCAATTTCGAGGTCAGTGTTCGCAATTGCGAAGGTTCCAAATTCCTATCATGATCGCAATTGCGAAGAAAATCTTCACATATGTGAGGAGGGGTGAGTCAGCCAAGGTTCGCATTTGTGATCAAAATGGTCGCAATTGCGAGAATTCCAAGTTCGCATTTGTGAACAAACCATCTCAATTGCGATGGCAGCAGAAGTGTGTAGACTTTGCATTTGCGTAGGAATTTTTACATTTGCGGGGGTTCGCAATTACAATTGCGAAATCTGCGCCTGGACATAAGCTATAAGGGATTTCTATCATTCTTTCAAATTTCCAAACATAGAAACCCTAGAGGCGATTTTCCCAAATGCTCTTCTTCCCCAATTCATTGGTAAGTAATTCTAACCTACTTTCTTTCAATTTTCCATTACTTTTCATAAGATTTCAACAAAAAATCTAGGATTTTCATGGTGGAAATTGGGGGTTTGGGAAGCATTAAAGAGTTCTGTAAAATTGGAATTTAGACCTCAAATTGAGGTTAGATTTCAAAATAAAATTACATAATCGGGCTCGTGGTGAATGGATAATCGCATTTTGGTACGAATTTCGAATTTGGACCAAGCAGTCCCGGGAGTTGACTTTTGTTGTCTTTTTCAATAATGACCTAAATAGAATCTTTTTCCTTCGTGGGTAGTTCCTTAGGCTTATTTTGAATCGTTTGGTTGATAATTTGCTAGATTTGGCTGGTTCGGAGGCTTGTTCGAAAGGAAAAATGGTGGTTAAGCTTTGAGTTGGTCTTTGGAGCGAGGTAATTGTTGTGGTTAATCTTGACTTGAGGGATTAGGACTTGTTTTTCTATTTGCTACATCTTTTTATGTTGGGCACATCGTATATGTGAGGTGAAAAGTAATTACCTATTGTTGTTGGGTCAAAGCAAACGGGCGGGACCTGTTTCTTGTCATTTCTCTCTTTCTTTGGTCATGATATCCATGCTTAGATTAGTTAATTTATAATTGATTGTTCTTTCCGTATTTATGAGCTATTTGTGATAATTGAGTATTGTTTCCGAAATTGAGGTTGCTATTGTGGAACCATTGTTGACGTAAGGTCTGTTCTTGCTTATTCTATCTCCCTATTAGTATATGTTCATTCCTACATAGTAAGGGAGAGTGTTATGCATGAAGCGTCATCTCGTGTCGTATTCGAGAGTTAATACACGAAGGGTGATGTCGTGTCGTATATATTGTTTCATGATAAAATTGAGAGTAAAGCACGAAGGGTATTGTCATACCGTATTTATAATTTTATGGTGAGATTGAGTGATGTCATGCCATTATTACTGTTTCATGATGAGGCTAAGAATAAAAGCACGAAGGGTGATGATGTGCAGTTTTATTCATTATGTTTTGTTCATTTTGTTGGTGGAAGGTTTATTAACTGATTCTTATTATCATTCCCTGCTATAGTTACCGTATTTTGTACCCTTTTTGCATTTACCCTCCCAATAGTACTTGTTAATTATTTATTTGTTATGTTGCTCGTACATTTCCGTCTGTACAGGTTTATTTACGTAGGTGTCCGGTCATAGGCTCGTCACTACATTGTCGAGGTTAGGCTCGACCCTTACAGAATATATTGGGTCAGTTGTACTCATACTAAACTCTACACTCCTTGAGCAGATTGTGGTACTAGTCCCAGTTGTCTGTGAGGCGTATTAGCTCGGATTGGCATTTGGAGACTCGAAGTAGATCTGGCGGCGTTCGCAAATCTTGAAGTCCCCTTCTTCATTTCCTATTTACTGTTATTTTCATCCAAGAGGGTTGTATTTATTACAAACCATATTTGCAGAGACTCTAGAAGCTCGTGTACTTGTGACTCCAGATCCGGGTTGTACTTAGATATTATTAGATTTATGTCATTCTGTATTGGTTTCATTTCGCTTGAATTGATTTTACTTATTTGAATTGAATAAAATTGGCTTAAGGACCCTCTAACGTTGGCTTTCCTAGCAAGTGAAATGTTAGGCGCCATTACGGTCCCGAAGGTGGGAATTCCGGGTCGTGACAAAAATACTTTGCAATCTTATGTGCAATGGTTGCTCATATTATCTAGGGAGCACAGACTATCGTCTCTAGCTACCCGATTACTATCTTTAAGTTAATTACCTAAAGTGCACTAATTCAGTTCTAAGTCGTGCCTACCCATCCCATGCCAATTGTCTAGGAGGCATTGGACAACTATAAAGGTTTGTTCTAAACTCAACCAAAGGCTGCTCAAAATTAAAAGCTAGGCGCCAAATAGTTTAAACAAGTAGAACTTCAAGAAGGCACAGTTAACATAAAGGGGCTCACGTTTACCTCCGCGGGCAGATTCAGATATGTGCCAATTGTTACTAATTAAACGAATTTCGAAGAGGTGGTAGAATTAAAGGCGAATTGGCCTATGACGTGATTTCTAATTGTGGGATTGGGCTGGACAGTTTATGAATTATCGAATTACTTGATTTGGACCTAAAATATGATTTCTAGGTGAAGCTGTAAGTGGCCAGTCGTGATAGTGAACAAGGAATATGAACTAATTAGATGTTGAGCATATAGGTATGATTATTAGTGTAAAGACTTAAGCACATGATATTCATACAGTGAAAAGGATAAGCGAGCAAATTAATATATAAGAGACCCTATAGGCATGTTAACTAGGTGATATTTTTGGGTTTGTTGACTGGGAGTTCTCAGGAGCAGATTATTTCATAGTTGGTCCAAGCTAGATAAGTGATAGTGTGTGTTGTGATTCAGTTATTGAGGAATTTCGAAGGGTTAATAATGTAATTGTGGGGGACCAGAGTCGATTTAGGTATCCATGGGTAGGCCCAATTATGATGTATATTCTACACTGAGTTGGATTGATGGACCCCATATTGCTATTATTGAGGGACGTGTTATTCGGTTGTGGCTAATCTTATTCGTGTTCTGAAATGATTCATGAGTTACTCTTCTATGCTGCGAGGAGTTGTGATTCGTTAGTTTTGGGCACACATGATGCAGTTCTATTGTGGTCTTATAGCAGAATTTGAGCGAGATGAGTAATTTTGTATTGCATGATTAAGGGCGTATTGGGTATGTTCTTTCGATTTGTGTGTGGCATTGTATTGTCTGATTCTCCTTGGTTATGGTAATGCACTTTGAGTACTGGATGTCGAATTTCGTGTGGTTATTGATTTTGAGCAAGGCGGAGCAAGGTATATATTATGGAGCGGCGTTTGGATAGGGGTCACGCATTGCAGCGAAGTTATGTTGAGAGATGACCCTTTGTGTTGGGTTCGTGTGTTCTAGTTCTACAGTGTGTGCTAGGCCTTTAACGTGGTGTTATGAAGGTACTTGTTAAGCTGGCATAGCTATCCTCTCATTTGAAGCATTTTCAGGGTTGAGTACATTCGGAATGTTGCTATGTGGTGCACGGGTTGTGGCATTAAGCTGTATCGATATGTCATGTCACTAGAGTGATTTTGTTAGGTGGGAGGAGGTCATTGTGTCTAGAATGGGTGTTATCGGATCTGGTTGCGATATATTTGGAATGATGTTGATGTTGATCGTCTTAGAGATTTTCTATAGTTCCTATCGAAGGAGAGAGATTTCCACAACTTGTTGATCCGACGAATGGTTATGGGGTTTGGCGTGTTTCTTTCATCATTGGCAGTATATGAAGGTGTTAGAATGGGTCTCTGTTTGATAATAGGTTTATTACTGGAATTGGGTTGTTCTGAGCAGCTACTGTGATTATAAATTATCACTACGAGTGTTTGACTTATGTGGGATATCATGTGATTTCATCTTGAGATATGTCTATGGTTGGATACAGCTTGTTTAGACTTATACAGTATGTAGATGGGAGATTATGATCTTATAGAAAATTCCGGATGTGGAAATTGATTCTAAGGCTTATGGGATAGGTTGGATTAAGAAATTTCAGTCATGTTGTGTTATCAAACTTATATGGGATAGGGTGACGTGGTATCACCCCCGGGTATGTGCATATTGAGGTTACACGGCGATTTGATGGCTTTTGGAACAACTCTGGGCACATTCGAGGACGAACGTATGTTTAAGCGAGGATGTAACGACCCAATCGATCATTTTGATCATTTGCACTTCGCTTAATAGTTTACGGGCGTGATAAGCTCCGTGCGATGTATTATGACTTATGTAAATCGTCGGTTTTGATTTTCAGGTTATTCGGAATCGGTATGGAATAATGACTTTTATTGTTGAGGCTTTGAGTTGAAAGAGTTGACCAACTTTGAATTTTGGGAATTTGACCCCAGAACGGAGTTTCGATGGTTCCGTTAGGTCAGGATAGTGATTTTTAGACTCGGGCATATGCCCGGATTTGCATTTAGATGTTTCTGGAAGGTTTCGGCGGTAATTGGCAAAAATTGGAGATTTGAAGGCTTGGGAAGTTCATAAGTTTGACCGGAAGTTGACTTTAAAGATATCGGATTCGAATTGTGGTTCCGGGAGTTGGAATAGCTTCGTCATGTCATTTGGGACTTGTGTGCAAATTTTAAGTTCATTCCAGGATGATTTTATATGTTTCGGCGCATGTTTTGGAAATTTGAAAGTTCAAAGTTCAATGGGTTCGAATTGAGGTGTGATTCGTCGCTTCGAAGTTGTTGTGTGTGTTTTGAGGCCTAGAGTAGGTCTGTGTTATATTATGTGACTTGTGGGAATGATTAGACGGGGTCCCGAGGGGCTCGGACATGTTTCGGATCAATTCTCTTAGTATTTCAACTGCTGGTTATGGTGTTCCGCACTTGCGAGTGGTATTGCGCACGTGCGAGGCATGTGTCACAGATGCGCAAGAAGTTAGTGCTGGAGCTCATCGCAGATGCGGAGGAAGAATCGCACCTATAGGTGCGCAGGAACGGAAATTGTTTTGCATGTGCGAGGGGGTCGGCTGGTGAGTGTGGTCACAAGTGCAGAGATCTGACCGCAGATGCGGTGGTCGCAGATGCGACAATTGGACCGCAGGTGCGAAAGGTCTGGGCAGAATGTTGAAAAGCAAGGGTTCGTGAACTTGGCTCCATTTCAACATTTTGGACTCTGATTGAGGCGATTTTTGGAGCAATTTTCGTCACAAGGATTGGGGTAAGTGTTCTCTACTCGATTTTGATTATATTCCATGAATCTATCTTCGATTTTAGCTTTTGGTTGATGATTTCTAAGGAGGAAATTTGGAGGTTTGGTCTTAAGTTTCATAATATGATTTTTTGAGTTTTGAACATCGAATTGGAGTCGGATTTGAGTGAAACTAGTATGGGGACTCGTAATTGAATGGGTTGTCGAATTTTTTGAGTTTTGTCGGGTTTCGAGGTGTGGGCCCAAATTGGGATTTTGGGCTGGTTTCAGGCTTTGATTCAAGATTCGATCTTTTATGATCGGGATTGGTTCTTTTAGCATTGTTTGATGTATTTGAATTGTTGTTGGTCAGTTTCGAGCCGTTTGGAGGTCGGAACGCATAGGATGGAATCTTCGGAGAATCGTTTCGCTTTCTCGGCATGGTATTGGCTCGTTCGAGGTGAGTAACTCTTCTAAACTTAGTGTTGAGGGTATGGAACCTCGCAATACATGTTATGTGGTTGCTATTGAGGTGACGCACATGATAGGTGACGGGCGTGTGGGCGTGCACCCTGCGAATTGGGACTCAGTTGTTCCCATGGCACTGTATAGTGGCCCTATTTTGTTGATATTTGTGTTTCCACCATGTGATAAAGTATATGAGCAATCAATCATGCTAAATATCACGTTTAGGCTTTTATGTTGATATTGATAGGGCCCATAGTGGTCGTTTCTTTCTGTCATCTCACTGATTTTGTTGATATTTTGTATTCAGTCATATTCATGAATTCATATAATATCTCAGTCTCAGTGTTGTTTATTAATACATCATATTATTGTTATCTGGATAGTTTCATGCATTGTGAGCCCGAGGGTGAGACTGGAGAGATTGATGGTTGAGTGAGGCTGAGAGCCTGATTGTGAGTGACATTTATGGGATCGGGTTGCACGTCGCAGCATGTTATATTGATTTATGGCTGGATCTGGCTTATGAGCGCTTGGGCTGTAGGAGCCCCTCTAGAGTATGTACACACCCCTAGTGAGCGCGGTTGATTATATTGAGGGATAGATCTTCCCTGGACATGGATCTTGTCCGAAGCATTATATACTTAGAGATGGATCTTCTCCATGGGGCTGGATTGGCCTTCCTCGGTACTGAGTGATTGATGATCAATGATGTATATACTCCGGGATGGATCTTTCCTGGGCCGTATGGGCCATATACAGTACCGAGTAGTTGAGCATTGATGAGTGGAAAGACTGAGATAATGAGATTGAGTACTCTGAGAGTGTGAGTATATTATTTATCTCTGGGATACATGGCATTGGCATGCATACATGACATACTTACGTAGAGATGTATTTTTCTCATGTTGTACGGTATCATGTCATTCATGATTTTTTACACATTTATATGTGGGGGTAGAGAGGGATTTTATACTCGTTATTTGGAAAGGAAATGAAACTTCTCACTTATCGTTGAAAGGATTTTGAGAAAAATCACAGTTTTCAAACTTACCTGTATTTTTGGCATTTTTGGCAACAGAACTGAATTTTTACTAAGATACTTGAAAAGCATACCTATTTTTTGGAATTGTGAACGAGTTGAGTATTTTTACTTCTGAGATACCCCTTTATACTTTCATTTGTGTTGTTATGAACTCTTGTGGAAATATTGGTGTTGGACCCGACCTGGTGTTAGCTCGTTACTAATTTCAACATAAGGTTTGGTTTGTTACTTACTCAGTACATGTGGTCGGTTGTACTGATACTACACTTCTACACATTGCGTGCAGTTGTTGCTGTGTCCGAGGGTTGCTGGATTGAAGATGTACTCGCGTCCATGTTGTAGTTGCCGCTGTTGTTCGGGGTAGCCTTAGATTAAATTGTGTTGTTTATGTACTTTTCAAATAGACTATGTCTTTGTTTCATTTCCGCTTTGTAAACTCTATTCTTAGAAGCTCATGATTTGTACTATCAGTCCTTGAGAAATGTAATAGATTCGGATAATTTATTATGTTTAATTGAGTTGTTAAGATTATTGAAATTTGATAGTTATTAGTTGGCTTACCTAGCAGGTTGGGTTAGGTGCCATCACTACTAGCGGATTTTGGATCGTGATAGTCTGGTTGGGCTTGCGGTACAGGGCCTTGGCGTTTTGGCCCGAACTTTGGTCCTTTATTGGGCCAGATTTTGAAACAGATAAAATTAATCAAAATAAATTATAAAAATAACTAACAAACATATAAAAATGTCATTTATAAAATTAAGGAATTTAAAATAGTAAATTATGATATTAAAATTTAAAAATAATATTTTGACCTAAATAACATAATAAATATAATTATTATGAAAATATAGGCTATTATTGTAAATAATATGTAAATGATATAGAAATGCAAATGCAATTATACGAAATGATATAAAATATCATAAAACATGCATAAAGTATTATAACAAATACAAATACCTAGTTTGACCAACTGGACGCCCATAAATAATTTTAGAAAAATACAACAACAACAACCTAGCTAAATTCACTAGTGGGGTCTAGGAAGGGCAGTGTGTACGCAGACCTTACCCCTACCCCGAAAGGGGGTAGAGAGGCTATTTTCGAAAGACCATCGGTTCAAAAGGACAAAATAATAAAATGAGACAATATTAGTATCACCACAGAAATCATAGAAAAAATAGGAACAACATGAACTCCAGAAGAAAGATGTAAAGCAAAAGCGATAGTTAGTAAATAAGTCCAGCACCAAAAAGCAAAATAGTAAGACACAACATTGCCACTAGCTAACTTAGACAAAGCCCCTACCAGAATAATCTCACAAAGGTACGAAGTAAGGCAAGACTCAACCACCTCCTAACCTACAACCCTAATATAAATGCGAGAATTAATTAAAAATACTTGTATTACAAAATTAAAAGTACTTGCATAAAATCTCTATAATAGTAGTTTTAAAAAATGCAATGAAGAATGTAAATTGATGTTTAAAACATGTCGTGAAGTAACAATGCAAGAAAATATCCTATAAACAATACCTTAAAAATATATAAAAATATATTATAAGACATATCAACCCACAAAGGCTAAATGGAAATTATGAAGGCAAAATTTAGTATCAATAACATAAATTAAATTATTGTAGTTTATAAAACGAGCTTAATAGATATAGTTGGGGCACATGACTTGAGTTGTTTAATTATCTGTTGGATTTCTTAGTGGGCCTGAATCACTTCATGTATTGGTGGAGGTATATTGGTAAAATCTGGCTCGACACATGGATAGTTTATATGGAGATATGATATTGCATAGGATACGCATCCGCCCGGGGAGATTGAAGCAGCACATCAGAGAAGTACTACGAGGACGGCTCAGGGTCCATTGATGAAGCTGTAATTCGGAGTCTTGTTAGGTCTTCAACCGCATCCGAAATATTCGGAATCTACTCATATCCACTACGCTTGACGCCAGATACCAGCAAAACAACAGTCCAGCACATGGAGAAGTGGCATGTAGCCCATCTGAAACACACCAAAAGCTCTCGGGACTCCGTCGAATATGCCAACAAGTTCTATAACCTAACATAGACCCGCTCGAGGTCTCAAATCACATCAAACAACGTCGAAACTACGAATTGCACCAAGAATCGAACTTATGAACCTTCAAATTATCCAACTTCAAAAACTCGTGCCAAAACATACCAAATCAATCCGGACCAAATTTTGCGTACAAGTCCAAAATGACATAATCGAGCTAATACAACTCTCGAAATCATATTCCGAGCCCGATATCACCAAAGTCAACTCTCGGTCAAACCTCTCAACCTTCCAAAACTTAAACTTTTACAACTTTTGTTGAAATGCTTCAAATTAACCTACAGACCTCCAAATCCAAATCCGGACGCACGCCTAAGTCAAAAATC
This sequence comes from Nicotiana undulata, assembly GCA_005239495.1. Classification (NCBI taxonomy): domain Eukaryota; kingdom Viridiplantae; phylum Streptophyta; class Magnoliopsida; order Solanales; family Solanaceae; genus Nicotiana; species Nicotiana undulata. The sequence goes on along the minus strand of ML254538.1, from coordinate 13,988 downwards.
ACAATACGAATCTGTTGGAATCATCAAAACGTCATTTCAGAATCGTTTATACAAAAGTTAAATTCCGGTCAACTCTTACCGCTTAAGATTCTAAAATATAATCCTTCTTCCAAATTGACCCCTAATCATCCGAAAACTGAGCTCGGCCACACACGCAAGTCATAACACATAATACGAAGCTGCTCGAGACCTTATGCTGCTGAACGGGACTTAAATCTTCAAAATGACCGGTCGGGTCGTTACATCCTCCCCTTTTAAACAAACCTTCGTCCTCAAACGTGCCAAGAATCATCCAGAAGTCACCAAATCACTAAATGCATTCATCCTACATACACCTGCGGGTGATCCTACATCACCCCAATGCGCATAGACCCGACGACACCATATCAACTTTAATTTATCCCATCCACCAATACCAGTAAACTTAGAACCGAAATTTTCACCATCTGTTCATCTCCAAAAGACCTGATTCCTACATCCACACCTGGTATCAGCCTCGACCAGCTACAACAACTTATGCCTCCACCCACAAGGTGAAACCATACGACGTAACATATCGTACATATGCCCATAAAAACATCTATTATCACAATAGTTGCCCGTAATTGAATTCAGCACCGGAAATTAGCCTCATATCCGTTACAACCCTGTTCAAATCTTCACAACACTAACAACGATACAATAGACATGGAGACCTCATAACTATTCACCTGAATAAACAAGGCTCATCCAACGCCACCGGGGCACACACTTCGCAAGCTAAAACTCACTAAGCACATCACGAATATGACTGAATATGTAAGGAGAAACAAATAAGAGAACATCAAACAATCCTAACAGTCACAACTCCCTATCAGTACCATACTATGAATCAATTCCACAATGAAGAATCAAAACACATGAACTAATCACAAGGATCTCATCTTGATATAACTTCCACCGCGGCACGCAACCTGGTTCAAACACATCAAATCACATGAATCCGCGAGGGTCTCTCCCTCAACACTTAATAACAAGTGCAATACACATCATACCAACCAAAACCTTCCACTAATTCAATTATGCTAAGAAAATCACAACACATACTGGGCTCCCACGCCGGTAGAGCATCTAAATCACAAGATGTAAACCATCACCTAGAAACAATATCAAGACTACTGAAATAGGGAAAAGAAATCCACTCCTAGTCCCATAGTTCTCAATAACGCATAAAAATAAAATAGTAGACACGGGCTACCACTATAGAATCCCCCAACAGGGGTAAAGACATAAGTAGAGTACTAAATCACCAAACTCACCCAATGTGAAGCCAAATAGGAGGACTCACTCTGATAAGCAGATTCAAAACAGGTTACAAATGATACTCCTCTATAATAAATCGAAACCATACTTGTATGACATCTTCTAGTGCAGCGTCCTCGGCCCTACCATAGAAAGAACATCAACGGGTCGGGCCTCCCCCTCTTGGGTTCCCTCTACTCGCCTGACTTGTACCCTAAGTTGGCGGTACAGGGGCATCAACAGCTTAAACCGAACTCATAGCATGGATACCCCGTTATGACGCATATGTCCGCAATATAGAATAATCTCTCACCATGTGGCTGGTATCTCCACACTCAAAGAAACCTCTCTACTGACATGGCTGTGAAAACTGTGCGGTACGAGTACTCTAAGACCTATGGGTACCTGAAACACCGTGCGAAGCCTGAAGTGCAAACTGAACTGGCAGACCCACAAAACCTCTACCATGTCGTACCCTACCTCCAAATACAGGACCAGTAGATCTCTCTTGTCGGTGAGACCTCTTAGCATCCATATCCTCTCTCTCTTGACCTCACATGTCCTTTCTCTCCTGCCCCCCCCCCCCCCCCCCCCCCCCCCC